>WNHD01005398.1:0-19526 GCA_011057455.1 Ganaspis sp. Gsp50 | reverse complement strand
ACAATAAAATATTAGAATCTTTCGTAAAATAATTGAAAGTAAAAACGACGAACTTCAGGTGTGGACAGACAGAATTAAGAAGATTATTATATATAATAACGTTTTAACAATTTTATTCACATTGGCATTTTTGATTTTAGTTTAATAAACATAAATACACTGCCAATTTTAAGAAACTAAAAATAATATAATTAAAAAATCACTAATATAAAACATTAATCAGTATTTCAATCACAAATTATTGTCAGTCATTATTATCACTAATTATTATCACTAATTATAATTATCAGAATAATTACCATCACTAATTATTATTATTATCAGAATAATTATTATTATCAGAAGAAATTAGACAGAAACTGAGTTAGTTTTGAAGCAAAAAAAATTAGAGAAGCGAAGATTCAAAGAAACGAAAATTCAAAGAAGCGAAATAAAACAAAAGACGATAAAAAATGAAAAATAGACATTTAAAATCACCCATAAAATAATTCATCTTTAATCAATCAATCAAACCATAAATCAAGATCACTTTTTTCAATCATCACTTTTTCAATTTCAAGATGTTTTCATTGACTAAATTTTAAATTGAATCAACATTCAATTTCGACACTTAATTTCGGAACGGAATTTGAATAATTTGGAAAACTAAATAAAAATTCCCAAAATTACAAAGATGGTCAAAGAAAAAAAGTCAGTTAAACAAGAAGAAAGAAAAAGATGCAGAGAATCGTCAGGAATGATAGGTTTATTCCCAAAACCAACTAATGGACAGATTTAGTAAGAAACAAAATTTTTTTTATTAAATATTATAAAAAAGACTATGCAAAAAAATGATAAAATTGTTAAATTAAAAATTATGCATAAAAATGATAAAATTGTTAATTCTAAAATTAATTATGCATAAAAATGATAAAATTGTTAATTCTAAAAATAATTATGCATAAAAATGATAAAATTATTAATTCTAAAATTAATTATGTATAAAAATGATCAATTGTTAATTCTAAAAATAATTATCCATAAAAATGACAAAATTGTTAATTCTAAAAATAATTATGCATACAAATTATAAAATTGTTGATTCTAAAAATAATGAAAATAATTATTTTAAGCAATTTGTTAACAAGTTGTGATGCATCAAGATCAAATAATGTTTATGCATGTCTTCCTGCCATAAAGATGACGCCTTATTATTGTTTTCCACCTCCTTGTTCAAATAACCAAAAACGATAAAACCTCGATAAACGATAAAAAAGATGTCAATTTTCAACTAAGATTCAGCGCACAAAAAATATTTAAAAACTTTTTTAAATTATAACTTTATTTTTTTACAATTCGCAATGTACAAATCTAAATCATCGTTTCACAAACACATTGTAAACTATATGCTCAAAATTACAAACGTAAAATAAATTACAAAATATCAAGGACGGAACATTATTTTACGGATATATCTGTATTTATATATTTATAAGTAATATATTATTTTACGGATATATCTGTATTTATATATTTATATGTAATATATAATTTACATTTATAACTATATAATATAATTTCAAACTCAGATTTAAATACTTTATTAATTAGTCATAAATCGAAAACAAATTACCAAATATTAATCTAGTATAAATTAATAAACAAATTTGATAATTTTTGTAAATTTTGTTTTAGAATAAACCGAAACCGTTTTTTCCAAATCGTGTTTGATTAATTTTTTGTGATCAAAAATCATATAGAATAATAAACAAAAAATTAATGAATTACAATTTGTAATTTAAGAATTATTTATTACATTAATTTATTTAATTTTTGTTATTTTTAATTTAAATTATTTTGCTTTTCACATTGAAAAGCAAAATAATTTAAACGTTTTCAATTTTCTTTTTTTATTTAATTTTCTATTTTCAATTAATTTTTATTAAAATTTGCTGTTTATTTTTTAGTTTCATTTTTTTATTTTTCATATTGTCGTTGTCATGTTGAGATCTGGATCAATAATAGAAAGCAGAACCCCTACTAAATGAAGAGACCCTGTAACAAGTACTTTAGGTTTAGATTTATTTTCCGAATTCGATTCAGAATCCAAAATCCGATTAATAGCCTCATCGACATCTTCTACAAAAACTGATCCTTTGCCCCAAAATTCGCAATTTTTCCTGCACTTGATTTTCATGTCTTCATAAGTAATTCGACAATCTTTCTGACTGAGGTTTTCCATTTTCGAAACAATTGGAGAAAAGAATGCTTTAGAAAATTCCAATTTTTTTAGAGTATCCATTAATACTCCCGAGTCCCTCAATCCAGTTGTATTAAAAATTAAATATCTCTTCCCGGACTCGTTTTTAATGCAATCTTTGAACCAAGAAACGCAACAATTTATACTCTCCAAAGTGTGAGCTCCGTCAACGAAAAAATCCATTTTCTCTCCTCTCAAAATTTGAGTCCTTCCTGGCCACTTACAGGAAGAAATGCCTAATCCTGCTTTCTGCAGAGAAAATACTGCAGAATCGCCAAGCAAGGAATCTTCCGACCTTCTAATAACATTATTTTCATTAAAATTTGTGCGATTAATTTTTTCTACAGAATCCATCCAAGCAGAAGCGAGTTGAATAGCCAAAGAAGCATTGTATTTTTGAATTTCTGCGGGAATTCCTAAAACAGGAGGAGTCCAGTTGTAACTCTCTAGAGCAGGTACGATTTTTAGATTGCAGTTTTTTTCAACTGCTCGTTTTTCCAGGACAATCATGGCTTCGATAGTTTGGGGCACAGTGAAGGCGGGAGCGTTTGCTTTAAAAATGCCCGATTTGTGGAAAGCAATTTTATCAATTGTGTCTCCTAAAATGGTAGTGTGGTCTAAAGCGAGACTTGTGATTCCGGTGCAAATGGGATTTTTAATCACGTTTGTGCAATCGTTTTCTCCGCCGATTCCAACTTCGACGATAGCAACGTCCACCTTAAATTCGAGAAAAACGTGAAACATCATCACAGTCAGGAATTTAAAATACTGAGGCATATCCTGCTCGTGTTCTTTTGCGGAATAGAGGATTTTGTGTAATTTCCAGAAATGACGAGAGAAGGCAGATTCACTTAAAGGCTCTCCATCTATTCTGAATCTTTCTCGAACTGAGATCAGGTGAGGTGAACTGTAGAATCCTGTTAAAAATCCGTGATTTCGTAGAATTGATTCTGTAAATGCGCAAGTTGAGCCTTTTCCTTTTGTGCCGGCCACGTGGATTATTTTCAGACTGTTCACTTGGTCCATTGTTAATCCAGAACTGCAAAATCGTAAATTTAGTTTTCGGAATTTTAATCACACTTGGATGTAGAGGTAAAAAAAAGATACAAGAAAATTAACGAGGAATTTGAAAAAAGTAAATAGAATGAAGAAGTAAAAAAAAGAATAATAAAATATAAAATAAAAAAAAATCTATATATATATAGATTTTTATATAAAATAAAAGAATAATAAAATAATGTGCAAAATAAATAAAATTGAAATTCAATATAGAAATAATAAATAAATATAAGACAATGAAATAATAAATAAAGATAAGACAAAGAAATAATAAATAAAGATAAGACAAAGAAATAATAAATAAAGATAAGACAAAGAAATAATAAATAAAGATAAGACAATGAAATAATAAATAAATAAAAATAAATAATAATAAATAAAGATAAGACAAGGAAATAATAAATAAAACTAAGACAAAAATATAATAAATAAAGATAAGACAAAGAAATAATAAATAAAGAGAAGATAAAAAATAAAGATATAAAAATCATAAAGGAATAAAAGAATAAAAAATGTACGAAAACGGAAGAAAATTTACAAAAATTTATTTATATACGAACTATAGAAAATGTTCTAAAAGCTATAGAAATTAAAAAAAAACAATGAAAAACATGAAAAAGTCTATATGAAACAAAGATTTCGTTGAATAAAACGACATACAATAATCTGCAGTTTCATGCTTTCATTCATATTAGAATAAAATCTAATGTATTAATAAAACAATGTATTTTTATACGTAAACTGTACATATGGTAAAAAAAACGTAAAATAAAAAATAATAACGTAAAATAATTATATGAAAAAATTAAAAATACTGCTTGAAAATTAAAAAAAAAATAATCAATATAGATCAATATAGAACATATGTTTCAATGATTCAAATGTTTCAAATATTTCAAAAATATATTCAATTTGAATTCTCTAGAATTTATTATTTGAAAGAAATGGAATAACGATAATAAAATAACGACAATAAAATACAAAAATAAGTAAAGAAAACAAGAGAGAAAAAAAAGAATATATATTTTTCTTTTTTCTCTTTTTTTCTTTTATTTTTTATTTAAAATTCTCATAGAAAAGAAAAAGGAATTTATAATTACAATAAATTAACAAAAATCGTTAATGTCGTAAAGTCGTAAACAAAAATGCAAAAATTTTGATTTTAAGAATGCAAATAAAGTTCCGAACGTTCAAATGAATTCTTATGTTTTTAAAAATTGTCCTAAAATATTATTTTACGTAACAATTGTTGATTTTGCTCCCTCATAGGGAAGCTTTGTTTATGTTATTGTTAACTAAAATCAACTGTCCATTTTCATTGCAAAAATATATTTTTAAAAAACCAAAACAATTGTTTTGTTTAAATGTTTAAAGTTGGTTTAAATGAACGTACAGAACTTTAGAAACATTTTCAAGAAACAATTAAAAATCGAAGCAAATTAATATATTTCTATTAAAATTTTACCGCAACATGTACTTCAAAGTATCTTCCAGTTTATTACTACTGTAGTTTTTAACTTGCTTCAAAAGATCCGATTTTCCTCCATAGCGTTTAGTTTGAAACGTGTTTAAAATCGTGACTGCATTCTAAAAAAAAGCGCATTTTTGTATAATTTGTAATTAGTAAATAAAAAGCAATAATAATAAATAAATAATAATAATAATAATAAATTATAATAATAAATAAATAAATAATAATAATAATAATAATAATAATAATAATAATAATAATAATAATAATAATAAATAAGATATTCAAAGCTCCTAGAGCTTATATTAAAATAAATTGGTAGTCCTAAAAGATTAATAAACCAAAAAAGTAAACAAAAGCCCCGAACAAAAAATGAATAAAAACTGCAGAAATCCATGCGATTGATTTTTACATTAAGCTGTATCGATTCTTGAACTAAAAATAGAAAAATCAGCAACATAAAAAAATTAATAAAATTACATAAAGATATGATTAACATACACGATTAATAATTTTATAATTCTCTGATACACTTTACGTAATTTAAAATCGTGCACTATCATTCCTTGAAATCAAGTTACATGAAATTTCAAAAAGTAATATTCAAATTCGAAGAAATTTCAGAGTTTTTTAAAAAAGCATAAAGTATTGCATAAGTGATATAAAAATTAAATATCAGTGATAACATATTTACTTCAAAGGTTTCAGTTGTCAAATGATTCACTTCAGCTTGAATGTGCGTCATTTTTCTGAAGAATAAACTCGACTGATTGCTGTGAATGAAAGTATGCCGGTATCTTTTTTCCTGCCACTGCATACGCAAGCGTTTGTCAATAAAACAAGCGCTATTTTCTATTTACTTTATAAATAATACAAAACTACAAAAATACAAAAGTTCAAGAATGCTACTATTTGGTTTAAAAATATTCTCATTTATTATTAAACTAAAATTACTGAGATAATTATTTTGATTATTTTGGTTATTTTGATTATTTTGATTATTTTGGTTATTTTGATTATTTTGATTATTTCGATTATTTTTCAATTATTATCTTTATACAAAATACAAACAATATAAAAATAAATGTATATAAAATTCAAAATTATGCATATATAAATTGTATCATTAGGAGACTGTTTTTTAAATAAGTCACAATGTCAATTAAAAAGTCAATTTAACGATGTCAATTTAACGATGTCAATTTAAAGTTAGAAGCTATTCAACGTTAATTTAAAATTAAAAAGCTATTCAACGTTAATTTAAAATCATTGAAAAGCCAGTTCAAAGTTAATTCGAAATTAATAACAACCCCATTGAAAATTAATACAAAAACAAGTCGATTCAAAATTAATACAAAAATAACTCGATTCAAATTGAATTCGAAATTAATAAGTTTGATTCGAAATTAATAAAAGCTGGGTTCAAAATTAATAAGTTTGATTCGAAATTAATAAAAGCTAGGTTCAAAATTAATAACAGTTTGATTCGAAATTAATAATAATTACTTTCAAAATTAATAACAGTTTGATTCGAAATTAATAGTAGTTAGTTTCAAAATTAATAACAATTTGATTCAAAACTAACAACAATTTGATTCAAAACTAACAACAATTTGATTCAAAACTGTAACAAAAAGTTGACTAAAAGCTAATTATAAATAAATTCAGCGTCACCAACAAGTCAATCAAAATTTCAAAAACCATTTTTTCAACTTCCCGCCCTAATTAAAGGATACAGTTAATCTTTATCAAAGTTTCTTAAAGTCATACTGTCCACTTCTCAAGTTTGCATGTTCGTCGTCATAGTAAAATGAGGATCGAGAACGCAAAGTGCAGCTCCCACTAGATGAAGAGATCCAGTTATGAGAACTATACTTTTACTTTCAATATTTCTCCCACAATTCTTGCCAATCAGTTGAAAAGCTTCATTAACGTTTTGCACAATAACCCCGCCATTTTTCCAAATATCAAGGTGCCTTTTACATTTATTTTTCTGCTCTTCAGTGCCCACTGTATAATTTTCCTGGTCCACGACATTTTTCACTCCAGCTACATTTGGCGAGAAAAATACTTGCTCGAAATTCAAGGGTTTCAATATTCTCAGCAGCTTCTCAGCATCGCGATCTCCAGTCATGTTGAAAATTAAAAATCTTTTTCCCGTCTCGTTTTTAACAGACTCTCGGAACCAGGAAACACAACACTCCATACTTTCCACTGTATGAGCTCCATCAATGAAAAAATCCGTATCCTTGCCCCTCAAAATTTGAGTTCTCCCAGGCCATTTCGATTTTGAAATCGCCAGTTCAGTTTTCTCGAGAGAGAAGTGGGTTTCGATTTTTGATTGAAGGATCGGTGTTGATTTTCTGAACAAGGATCTTTCGTTGATTGTGATTCTTTCCCTCTCTGTGGATTCAATCCACGTGGAGGCCAATTGAATGGCAAGCGAGAGATTGTAGTTATGAATATTGAGAGGGATGTTCAAATTTGGAGTTCCGTTGGGCCATTTATAATTGTCGACACTCGATACTGTGGTTAAAGAACAATTTTTCTCGGCTGCGCGTTTTTCTAGGACATTCATGGCCATTATTGATTGAGGTACGGTAAAGGCTGGAGAGTTTTGTTTGAAAATTCCTGATTTTTGGAAGGCTATTTCTTCTATTGTGTTTCCTAGTAAAGAAGTGTGTTCGAGACCGAGGCTCGTGATTCCGGTGCAGACGGGATTTTTGATGACATTCGTGCAGTCGAATTCGCCACCGATTCCAACTTCAAGGATAGCGACGTCAATTTTCGCCTCGAGGAATATGTGGAACATCATTACTGTCAGAAATTTAAAATACTGGGGCATGTCTCGCTCGTGGTCCTTTTTAGCGTCAAGGGCGTCATAACATTTCCAAAAAAAGCGCGTGAATGTTGATTCATTGATGGGTTGACCGTTTATTCTAAATCGTTCTCGGACTGAAATTAAATGCGGAGAACTGTAGAATCCGGTTAGAAAACCGTGGTGACGAAGAATTGATTCTGTGAAGGTGCAAGTAGATCCTTTTCCTTTTGTCCCGGCGACGTGGATTATTCGTAGCGAATCCAATTGATCTACTGATAAACCTGATCTGTGGAAATTTAAATATAAACATTAATTTTTGTTTGTTTTCTTCATTTTCTAGATTTTTTTTATTTTTTCTGTTGATTTTAATTATTGGCAGAACATGTTTTATTCTATTGATTTTTGTAGCTTATTTTGTAGATTATTTTTATTGCCTAGTCTAGACAGTTTTATTATCGCTTTTAATTTTTATTATCTACTCTCTTAATGTTTATTAACTGGTTTATTAATTTTTATTCCTTCCTCTATTCATTTTAATTAACTGGTTTCTTTCTAGATTTTTTTTTTATTAGATTTTTTCTGTTAATTTTAATTATTGGCATAACATATTTTATTCTATTGATTTTTGTAGCTTATTTTGTAGATACTAATTTTTATTGCCTAGTCTAGACATTTTTATTATCGCTTTTAATTTTCATTATCTACTCTCTTAATGTTTATTAACTGGTTTATTAATTTTTATTCATTCTTCTATTCATTTTAATTAACTGGTTTGTTAATTTTTATTAACTACTCTATTAATTTCCATTAACTACTCTGTTAATTTCCATTAACTACTCTGTTAATTTTCATTAACTACTCTGTTAATTTTCATTAACTACGTTGTTAATTTTCATTAACTACGTTGTTAATTTTCATTAACTACTCTATTAATTTTCATTAACTACTCTGTTAATTTTTATTATCTACTCCATTAGTTTTCATTATCTGCTCCATTAGTTTTCATTATCTATTAATTTCTATCATGTATTCTATTAATTTTAATCATGTATCATTCGAATTTAATTTTAGTCAAGTTTCTTACCTTAAAATATACTTTTTTGTGTCTTGGAGACTCGTGTTGGTTGCAGTATTATGTTTCTGCGCAGCTCGAATATATGCGGCATTACTTTGCAATTTGTTTAAAGTTTTGATCGCCTCCTGTTTCAAACGGGTTTTAAATAAGTGAATTGAAATAAAAACATGACACTAATAAAGCAAATTATACAGAAATTTTTTTAAACTAAAAAGCGGCATTTATATTCCTCTTTTATTCTATTGATTTTTGTAGCTTTTATAAAGCATTTTATAGAAGAGAAAAGAATATTGTTAAAGAAAAACAAAACAAAAATAAAATAAAAAACAAAAAAACAAGAAAACAAAAAAACAAAAAAAACAAAGCTGAAAACTAAATAATTTAAGGCTTATCAATTTTCTTGAATTTTCTTAAAGATAATCAAACTAGGTTACATTGAACTGCATAATTTGTAATCTATTTTGGAATTAAAGCTGTTAAACTTAGATTATATTCTATTTTCCTGTATTAAAAAATTTCAGTGTTTCATTTGTACAATTTTAAAATGCTGCCAATTAATATAAACAATTAATGAAAAGAAAACCAAATAATTAAAGAAATAAATTAATGAAATAAACAAGTAATTAATGAAAATCAAATAATTAAAGAAATAAATTAATGAAATAAACAAGTAATTAATGAAAAGAAAATCAAATAATTAAAGAAATAAATTAATGAAATAAACTGAGTTAATAATTAATAAACTACTAGATTCGCAAATTAATTAATCGATTTCTTATTGCTAAATTTACCAAGTTTCTTTTTATTACTAGGAAACTGGAAGTAGAAACAAATTATTCTCAAAAGATATTCGTATCTTTAAAATTTTGGATTATAATGAATAAATTATATATAAATTGTATTAAATTATACATATTTTGTAAAGGGAGCGGGAGCCCTTTGAACCCGTAAAAGGGAGAATAAGTATATATATATTAAATTATATTAAATTATAAAACAAATAAATAATAAGCTACTTTATGTAAATAAATAAAATAAAGTAAGCGAAAGACTTTAAAACTCTTTGAGAAGTCGATACAAGTTTTACTCAACATACTGTCATTAAAGTAAAAATACCCAATTATTGACTAAAAATTAAATAACTATTAAATAATTAAAAAATGTTTGAATTAACAATCTTTAATTTTTTCAAACAAGAATATTGTAAATATTACAATAGTACAATAAAAATATACAGAATATATCATAGTTTACCTCATAACTTTCTGAGGAGCACATTGTACGTAATCCTATAGCACTCTGAGTCATTTTCTTAACTAACCAGATCATTTCAATACGTTTGAGATTATTCCTACGTCACATTGTTTAATCTTCTAGAGCACCAGAGCCAAAGGTTAATAAATATTTTAGTTCAAAACTAGAAATCTCCGGAATAATTTGACAATATAGGTTATGTTGATACCATTATCATATTAATTACCGTGTTTACTTTTTCGTTCATAGTAATTTAAATAAGATCTAATGTTTAAATAAGATTAATGTTTTGAAACAAATATCATTCTATGTTCTACAAATTTATTTATATCCTGATATTATAGGGATTTAAAAAAATGTTTCGCCGGTATACTTCGGAGGCAGAAAAATTAAATTTAAAAAGCACATGTTTATGATCAAACTGACATATTCAGTGAAAATGAAAATGATACTTTTCATTCATAATTTAAAGCTTATTGTAAGTAAATCAATAAAGTGATTATAAAGTAAAAATTAAAAAAACAACAATCACTTGAAGCAACACGTGTTTGTTGACATTAACTATTGTAGCAGACGACGCAGTCCAGGAGCGGAACCATAACTTGTTCCAAGGAGGCCTGCAAGGAGGTCATCAAGTTTTGTTTTTATTTTTCTAGAAAAGGGTGAATCATGGCGGCCTAATAGGGCTGTTTATATACTTTGGAAAATACAATATTTATAAAAACTTAAATGAAAGTGTATGTTCTATAATAACTTACCTCTCAATATGAAGCAGCCTTGATTACTTTTCTTGATTCGGCACTGGAGATCATCAGCGGGAAAATTTAAATCTTGCAATTGTTTATTTAAAAATCCATTATAAAATTTACTTTTGTTTTTTTTACTTTTAGTATGGAACAGTTATGTATTTATTAAAATTTCAAGCTACTTATAATGATATAATAATTATTATATTTATTCATACATAATAATTTACAAATGAGTTTTAAATAGAAATTAAATTCGAAAAATAAATAATAAAAAAATACAATACAATACAAAATACAAATAATAAAAAAAAATAATAAAATTGAATAAATGTTTTATAATATTCGTAAATTAATAAATATTTGACATTAATTAATATGCATAAAATAATTAGATAATAACGAAAGTGTATGTAATTTACAATCATAATAAGAATTAATAAATATTAAATCAGTTTGATTAAATTTATACCAAATTTTATATTATTTTCGTTAAATTTACAAGTTTTATTTATTTTAACTAAACTTAACAAATACTAATTGAAATTATGAATCGAATGTTTTATTTACATTGTAATTAATTAATTAAAAATGTAATTTTAAACATTGTAACAATTAAACATTGTAAACAATTGTAAATAACAATTGTAAATAACAATTGTAACTAATAATTGTAAATAATAATTGTAAATACTAATTGTAAATACTAATTGTAAATTAATTGTAAATAATAATTGTAAATAACAATTGTAAATAATATTAAATAATAATTGAAAGTAATAATAAATGTAAATAATAATTTTCATCTACTGTTTAAAATCTATTAAATTAATAAAAACTCGTTTTTTGCAACAAATGGATTTATTACCATATTCAAACGTCATTTGAATCGAATAAAATATTCAGAAAAATGTTAAATAAATTAAAGTAACGTGATTTCAGTCCTTGCTGCTCTCAGTATCTTTTGTCGTACAAATAGATTAAAAAAAACTTGGATTATAATAATTATTTTCTTAGAAATAGAAGAAATCGAAAGTTATTAAAAAAACAGAAATATTCTAACATTTTCTTCGCCTTTCTCCAAGAAACTCTGATAAATGGTTTTACAAAGATTGAGAAAGTTTTCCAGATGGAAATTTTATTACAAAAGAGACAAATTACGATAAAGTGAATGATTGACAGTAATTAGAAAAGGAAATTCAATTTTTAAACAGAATTTCCTCAGGATATAGAATACATAATTAGATTATAAAATTAATTACATATAAATACAATATTACTTAAAAATCTAACATAATCGGCAACATTCAACGCCATTTTTCTTATAGTTTATATAATAAATAATCTTTAGATCATAACAATTTATTTTCTCATCAGCAAGTCAAATTTTCTAACTCTGTGGAATAATAACAAATTACAGTAACGTTATTATAATCACACCAAATTTGAGTTAATTTATAATTTAATTACGTCTATTTAAATTATAAAGGCAGACAGAACTTAATTAAATCATAAAAGTTACAAACTCGATTAAATTACGAAACCTAATTAAATCATGAAAGTCACACACTTCATTAAATAAAAAAATAAAATAAAAAAATGAGAGAATAAAATAAGAGAATAAAATAAGAGAATAAAATAAGAGAATAAAATAAGAGAATAAAATAAGAGAAGAAAATAAGAAAATAAAATAAGAGAATAAAATAGGACAATAAAATAAAAAACTAAAATAAAAAACTAGAAAAATAAAATTAAGAATTAAAAGTTACAAAGGTAATTAAATCACAAAATGTAAGAAACTTGATTGAATTCTAAAAATACAGAATTAAATTATAAACGTCACCGAATTGTAAAATAATAAAAATAAATTTTGAGTCTCGAGTCAAATTAAAAGTTACAGTTTAAATTTTGTTCTACATAGATTGGCGAAAAGAATGAAATTATTTATCTCTCGAAATTCCCAGATTCCTAAAACTGAATCGATGCACTAATTGCAGCTTCGCACTAAATTTGGCATTCTCACACTACAATTTTATTATGCAATTAATTGCTTTCAGCCTATACCGGACTAATTATTCACTCATCGTATGTATAAGAATAATCGTCGCTTTCTAATATGCTCTTAAAAATTATTCGTCCAGATAGACAATCACACTTTTAGCAAAGTGGCTTCTCTCGTTGGCACTACGATTAAATTTGTCGCAATTAATTAAAAAATCCATTATTTTCCATTCTTACTTGAGCCAGCAAAGTTTCCTATTTTAAATTTACAAACCGAACAAAGAATCGATTAACAAAATAATTATTGTTAATCAGTTCTTTATTTTACAAAGAAGTACTCGAAGAATTACTTAAAGAATTAATCGAAGAATTTCTTAAAGAATTACTCAAAGATTTTCTCAAAGATTTTCTCAAAGATTTTCTCAAAGATTTTTTCAATAAATTACTCAAAAGTATATGAACAAGAAAAACATTATTTTTCACTTTTGAATTATTTTAATTTATAATTTTCAAGTTATTATTTTTAATTTTCAAGTTATTATTTTTAATTTTCAAGTTATTATTTTTACTTTTCACGTCATTATATTTTTAATTATATTTTATATTAATTATAATAATTATTCTTGATAAAGAGAAACCACTAAAAGTTTTTCAACAGAAAGTCTCGATTTAATTCCATTTTTTTAATCATTCAATTCTTTTTTCAATTGTTTTGTTTTTTTCGATTGGTTTCTTCTTTCAATTAAATTCTGTTCTCAATTTCATTATTTTTATTCATTCAAGTTTTTCCAATGAATGACTTTTCCTGATGAATGCTTTTTCAAATTCTTTTTCAGATAAATACCTTTTTTAAATTATTTTTCAAATAAATACATTTTTTTTATAAAAAAAACCTTTTTCAAATAAATACATTCTTTTGATAAATATCTTTTTCAAATAAATACATTCTTTTGATAAATACATTTTTCAAATAAACACTTGTAACATTTTATATTGAATGAAAATTCAATTTTACAAATAACTAATTTAAACAATAGAACGAGTTTGAGAGACCATAGAGAAGGAATTTTCAAGAATTTTGAAAAATTGTAAATTCCTAGCAAAAATTGTCAAGCAAAAACAAGGCCTCTGGGATTTAGTATATTTTAGAGGAAGCTTGTTCTTTTTTTTTGTATAATAAACACTCGAATGACCCAAATATTTGGCATGCTCGATTATGTTTAATGTCGTGATCGCATTTACGCGTTTTTTTTTGGCACAGAGTCCATAAAATCGAAAAAGGGACAGCGGAGTCTAAAGGATAATTCGGTACGAGATTCTACTTTCTGGAAAGTCAATTTTTGACTTTTTTGCAGGGTGAAAGCTTCATGCCTTCCGAAAAAGAGTGAAACGCATGTTTTCATAGATCTAGAAAGCTCAAGAGCTTGTTGTGGTTTAATGCAAGTTTTTTGTAATTTTCCTTTTCTTTCAGGCGCTACATTGCCAGAAATTCACAAAGACAGGCCAATTCCAGATCAGCACAGTCTAATCGGGATTTGATTTTAAACCACCACATTATCATAGAATTTTAAAACACAACTGGATACATAGAATAAGCTTAACGAAAGTATATGACGATGAATATTAGAGTCACTTGACAAAATACATTTACTTTCCGAACGATTTATCGTTTAGTTTTTCTTTTTTTTTCATTTTTGATGCGTATCTCAAATCAAGACTCGACCCTTATCGAACGTATTTGCACTTCTTTGGATATTTTTGATACACAAGATTCAAATAGATCTATAGTTACGTGTCTATCTATTTTCTAGTACTTAATTATTATGTTAATATTTATTAATGTATTCATACGATATCAACGATAATATCAACGATAATATCAGTATTTTAATATCGAGACGATATTATTATGACAAAATTGATATCAATACATTAATAACACTAACGAATTACTTTTAGAATCTTGACCGAGAAAGTCCAAAATTTCACAACTAAAAAAAATTTTATGACCCATTTTTATGGGTTTTTTTTTTCTTGAAAAAATGTTTTTAGGTCGCGAAATCTTGAACATTATCAGATGTAAAGAACCCCGTTAAGAAAAACATTGCCGCTTAAATAACTCTTTTTCTACAATAAATAAATATTCTCAGCTATATTTTTACTTTCAGGTAAGCTTTTATTTTTGACTTTTTTTATGTACCCATTGTTTCCTCGACAATGTTGTTCTCAAAGGAGAATTCGGAATAATTTACAACAGTTGATTGAAAAATGAAAATATTTGTATAAGCGATGCGTACTTTATATGGACTATCACAACTATTAAAAGGATAGTTGCTATTTTTAGTTTCTAGAATTAGCATAAGACTCTTTTATTTTACAGATTGAGGAATTGTTCGATAAAGGTCGACGTAAATGCGCTTCGCGCTTCGCTTATGACAATTTACGCGAATAGAAGTGTATAATACAGAACAACGAACCACGGTGATAAATTCGCACTATTATTAAAACGACTTTAATTCAATAATACAATATTATTCAATAAAAATTGTCGCTCGATTCAATCGAAGAACGTGGGACTTTAGTCCTCGCTGGAAAACTTTAAAACCTCATCGAGAACCTACTCAGTCAGTCAATGAGTCAACGGAATATTTGCCCGGTGAACTATAAAAAATCGTTTATTTTATTTGCCATTTTTGTTTGCTTTTTTTGCCATCAGCTTTGCGAAGCAAATTCGGGAATGTGTCGACTTAGAAAAATGCAATTTTCAGTTTCTTTCGTTACAATTTTCATTTTTTTTTTTTACAAAACTGTGAACGATTTAGGAGATATTGACGACTCTTAAATAGATAATAGCAACTTTGCTTGATTAATAATCGAAAAATTATTTAAAACTCAATTTCGCTGCATTATTTTTCAGAAAGAAAAAAATGTGTATTTAAGATTACAAGCTGTTTTTAGTGAAAAACCAGATGTTATGAATTTTAATTAATATATGTAACTTATTATTAATATATAAATATTTAATTAAGCAATATATAACAGTTTTACTTCAGTTGAATAAATAATAGTTTGTTTTTATAACACATTTTTGTGTTATAAAACAAAAACCCTTTTTGTTTTGTAACGATCAGTTTGAACAAAATTATTAAGAAATTGTTAAAGAATTTAGAAACTGTACTCGAATTTCAAAACATAGTTTTCAAATTTCAAATACTTTTGCTAATTATGAAACTCAAGTTTCAATTTTGTATCTCACATTTCAATTTTGCAACTTGCGATTCAATTTTGTAACTTACGTTTCAATTTTATAACTCATTTTTCAATTTTCAAACTCTTGTTTCAATTTTAAAACTAACATTTTAATTTTAGAAACAATTTGCATTAACTTTGAAACTCTTTATTTCTATAAATAATTTATAAAATTTCAGAATGCAATTTTCACGTGCAATAATTGATTTTTACAACATTAAATTTCACAATTATACAACTCATTTTTCAATGTGATTACAACTCATGATAAAATTTTGTAACTCACGTTTCAATTTTATAACTCATTTTTCAATTTTGAAACTCTTGTTTCAATTTTATGACTCACATTTTAATTTTGTGACTCATTTTTCAATTTTAAAACTAACATTTCAATTTTAGAAACAATTTGCATGTTTCAAGAATTCTCATTCAATTTTGAATCTCTTCTCATTTTTATAGATAATTTCTAAGATTTCAGAATGCAATTGTCAAATGGAATAATTAATTTCTACAATATTAAATAATACTATTTTATAATTTAAAACTTAATTCTGAATCGTAAGTGTATTTTAGTAATTAATAATTCTTTTCAATTATACAATGTCTTTTTCAATTTTGAAACCTATTTTTTAATTTTGAAACCTACGTTTCAATTTTATAACTCACATTTCAATTTTATGACTCATTTTTCAATTTTGAAACTCTTGTTTCAAATTTTAAAACTAACATTTCAATTTTAGAACAATTTGCATGTTTTGAAAATCCTCATTCAACTTTGAAACTCTTTTTATTTCTAAATAATAATTTCTAAAATTTCAGAGTGCAATTTTCAAACGCAATAATTGATTTTTACAATATTAAATAAAGCTGTTTTATAATTTAAAACTTATTTCTGAATCGTAAGTGAATTTTAGTAATTAATACTTTTTTTCTATTAGAGAATGATTTTTGCTTCCTTATAGAGGAAGCATTGTAATCGTGACGATTTTTTCAGTTTTGAAACCTATGTTTCAATTTTATAACTCACAGTTTAATTTTATAAACAACATGATTTTAATACCAGCATGATTTTAATACCAGCATGATTTAAATTCAGAATCGAACGCAATTGACCATTTCCATGGATCGAATTGATATTTTAACGTCTGCAAAATCCAGATTCTAATAAATTCAAAATGGAAATTCTAACAAAACAGCTCAACATGAATTCATTTTAATAAATACGGCAAAAACAATTCTTCTGTAATATTAATTTGCATTTGGTCGTTCACTAACGAATTCATATAAGAATGTAAATATAAAATAAGATAAATAAATAAATAAGATAATAAATATAAAATATATAAATAATATAAATAAGAAAAAATCGATTGGCACAAAAACGGTTAAAATCTTCTATCATTTTTAATTATGTTTTTTAATCCTGTATACACAATTCACCCCAATTAATTTTAAATCATTTAGTATCGTCATCAATCGTTAATTATTAATCGTCTATTCGTCTCAATCATTATTAATCGTCTATTCGTCTCAATCATTATTAATGGAAACTTCATTACAATCCTAAACGATTGAGACGATTAAGATTAATTTTTTTTTTAATAAAATGATATTAATTAATTCATGACGGTACTGAAAGATTCAAAATTAATTGGGATGAATTGTGTACACACAATTAAAAACACAATTAAAAAACACAATTAAAAAACACAATTAAAACAAAGCTTCCTCTTAAGGAAGCAAAAAGAAGATCTAATTAGAAGATCTAATTGTGCCAATCGATTTTTTCTAGACGGGAATTTTTTCTTCATAAACAATGCTTATGAGGAAAGTTTAAAAGCATTAAACAATATTTCCCAAGGTCGTTCACAATTTCGCAAAGCGAGCTCACAGTAAAAAATCCTCACTCCTGCTCCACGCTGATATCGACAGTCTTGACCCTCGACGAGTCGGTCGGCAACAACTGGAGTCGCTCCGGCTCGGCATCGAGCATAATGATGCACATGAAGCTCTTGCCGGAAGCCTGGTCCCTCGGATAGATGGTGACGGGGGCAAATTTGTCCACAGACCCATCCACATACGAGCAGAGTTTCTTGTACACCTGTGGGAAGTGTCGCCTGAGAGAGACTCCCCTGAGCTTCAGCTGGAACTGAATATTATTGAAGCTGATTTCCCTGGATCTCCTGGGAGTATTCTGGCCGTTGCTTTCGGGCATGGAGGTGAGCACGAGAGTTTCCGGTGACTCGACTTCCCTGGCGACGTGACAAGGCGATGTCTGTTGCCGGCTTTGTGGCGAGACGTTGGAGGAAGAGTTGGGTTGTCTGCAGGAAGCTTCGAGCCTGATCTTGGCACACCTGGAGACGAGTTGTCTTTCCCACTTGACGGCTCCGCTCGTGGGGACCTCGCTGACGACGCAGACGGCCACGAAGAGGACGAGTCTGGTTTGTGGATTGTAGGACTTGCAGAGTCTGACGACCTCGCCGTAGAGTTCCGCGCCCATTTCGCTGGGAAGAAGATCCGGCCAGCGGACGTAGGTGGGTTCGCCGAGGTCGACGAAGCCGTTGTTGATGAATTTCTCGGCAGCTTCGGGACTGGAGAAGAAGCACTTGACGGTGCCGCGGCCGTGGGAAGCGAAGCCTCGTTTGGCGAGGGCCGAGACGTGTTTTAGGGTGGTGGAGTCCTCTTTGGCTGAGGAGAGGACTTGTTTGCAGAGAGCTCCGGCTCGCGAGTGGAGACAGGTCTTGCGATGACGCTGCCAGTGGGCTCGTCTGCATTCTCGGGAGCAGTAGAGGCAGGTGCAGTTGTGGCAACTTTTGTAGGTCCTTCTGGCTTCGGCGAAGCTGGTGACATTGCTGCATTTGTTGTTTCGACAGCGGACTATCTTCTCGAGGGTGCTGAAGCCGCCGTTGTCCTGGGAATTGTCGAAGGACACTCGACGCTGACGCAGGTTGGTGGTTGACTTGGAGTTGGAGCGTGAAGGCAACGAGTCGCTACCCTCGCTTTTCCGACGCACCAGCTCTCCGATGAAGTAGGACGCCTGATCCTCTTGAGCACGAACATCCAGAACACTCTTAGCGGACTCTGTGGTTTAAAAACATTATTTTGTATTTGGTTATCACGAGCTTTCTCAGGCTTGTGTAAAAAAGTTGATCAATAGCTTTGTTATCCATTTTGCAAGACTCGGTTCTTGGACAAATTTCTATTTTTACGTCATTTACTTTCAACTTGTTTTTATTTTTCTGTTAGGTTTTTATTAGTATTATATTTGGCTATTATTTGTATCCATTTTTAGCTTACATTATTCTTTTTTTTATCATTTTTATCTATTATTTGGTTCCATTCATTTTTCTCTATTATTTTTGTTTATTATTTGTTTGCATTAATTATTTATTTAGTTTTTTTGTCTATTATTTTTATCTATTATTTGTTTTCATTATCTTTGTTCTATTTTTTAGTTTTATTATTTTTATTTTATTTCCATTAATTTTGTTCTATTAAAAGTTAAAGTTAGGGTTAAAGTTAGGGCGAGGTGTAAGGGTCTATTGACTTTGCGATTATTCACTTCAAGTCTTGGGTATAACACCCATTTTAGCCTTTTTCTCCTTACTTCT
>WNHD01005397.1:9750-24863 GCA_011057455.1 Ganaspis sp. Gsp50 | reverse complement strand
ATTACTTTAAAATACTTCAAAAACCTTTTTATTACTTTCAAAGACTTCAAAATATTTAAAGATACTTCAAAATAATTCATTGTATTTAAAAATATTAGTTTTTTAAGTATTTTTAAATACTTTGAACTATTTTGAAGTATTTTTAAATATTTTGAAGTTTTTTAAAGTATCATAGAGTAATATAAAGGATTTTAAGTAATTTTAAAAAGATTTAAATATTTTTAAACATTTTGAAGTGTTTTTAAATATTTTGAAATATATACATTTTTTTTATTTATATTGAATATTATTTATATTTATATTTTATTTATATTGAAGTGTTTTTAAAGATTTTAAAGTATTTTGAAATGTTTTAAAATATTTTGAGGTTTTGGTAAGTATTTGGAATTATTTATAAGTAATTTTAAGTTTTTTAAAATATTTTGTTGTATTTTGAAGTATTTTGAAGTATTTTAAAGCATTTTAAAGCATTTTAAAGTAATTTTAAGTAAATTTAAATATTTTTAAACATTTTTAATTGTCTTTTAATATTTTGCAGTATATTCAAGTGTTTTTAAAGGTTTTAAAATATAGTTTTTCAAAATGTTTTAAAAGGAATTAAAATGCTTCGCAAGAGTACTTCAAAATACTTCAAAATTTTCAAAAATACTTCAAAATTTTCGAAAATACTTCAAAATACTTAAAATGGTTTTAATATTTAAAATAATGACCTTGAGTAATTTAAATTCTACATAAAATTTTTTTTTTTAAATTTTTGAATATCGCTGTTTTATTCTTTTTTTTTTCTTCATTTAAAAATCCCTTTTTTATCGAAGAAAATCCCCTTTTCTAAAATTGAAAATCCCCTTTTGCACTTAAAATTGAACGAAAAAACGACTGTGATCCCTCTTTATAGCATAAATTTGACATTAAATTCTACTTTTAACCTTCAGCTCGACTGTGTATTTTTGTGCTTTGAATCAAATTAATCTTTTAATAGAACATTGACATTTTATTGAAGAAAACCTCACATTTTTCAAATGTGTGGTTTAAAAAGAAACCACAATTAAAAAATATCAAGAAAATTTTTATATTTCTTTCATGAAAATTATGTAAAATCCATGGAATTTTGTGATCGAAATTTTGAAATACGAAAATTGTGGTTCTTCAAATCGAGACAGTCGCGACTCACATAGATGCACGGAAAAAAATCAAGTTCTCAAGTAAAATATACCTAAAATGTTAAGCAATATATTTAGCAATACATTATTTACTCAAGTAGTTAGGTAAAATTTACTTAACTTTTTAAGTATAGATTTCACTTAAGTACTTAAGTAATTTTTACCTAACTCGTATATATTAAGTTGTCAGGTATATTTTACTTAAGTGTTAAGTGAATTTCAATTGCTATTTTTTCCGTGTGATATTATATTGAAAATAAAAAATAGTCGATATACATACTGGGAATGATCAAATTTTTGATTTTATTATTTGTATTTTTGGCAATCCAATTATTTATTGTCTGGACAGCTTCATTTCTCTTAGTGAAGTCAATATTCTCTATTTCCGAAGCGAAGCCAAGTCTGGTCAATCTTTCAAAGAGTTGTTTCAATTGGAAGTTTTGAGGAATGTACAGTTTGTTCAAGACTTTTAAAGTTACATTTTGGACATTCTGTAAAAATAGAAGAAATTACTAAACATTTTACAAATATTTCTTTTATAATAATTTATAAATTTATTTTCTTTTCTAATAATTTTGCCAATTTGATAATTTTCTATGATCAGATTTTGGTTTTCTTAGATTTCTGTAAAATTAAATAATTGTAGGGTGCAATAACCGCCTGTAGATGTGAATTCTCTGTGCAGTTTTTTTAAGGGAAATTAGTTATTGCACACGAGACTTCAATTTGTAAAAATATTCCTTTGTATAAATATTAAAACTGTCATTTGTAAAAATATTCCTTTGTATAAGTATTAAAACTTTCATTTGTAAAAATATTCCTTACGTTTAATTCACTCATTAGAGTATTAAACTCTCTTAGCGTTGAAGGTTCAACTTTTATTCCAACAACATTTTGTAATTCTTCAAGAGTGCTTCCTCCGGCACCAAACGCAAGCATAGACAACAGGATCTTTGCACCAAGAGGAGCAATCACAAAATTTTCCTTATTCTTCTCCTTTTCTGCCCTTAAGATCTTAACGGAAAATATGTGTTTTTAGAAAATTGAGTTCCAGATTGTTCAATATTCATTCATTTATTCATTTAAAGAAGTTTACGGGCAGTAATAGCCCTTAACAAAATATATACAACAAAATATATGTAGAATTCGCTTTTCCAACAATAAGGGGGTTATTATGAAAATTATTTAATATAAAAACTATTCAATATAAAAATTATTCAATATGAAATAAATTATTCAATGTGAAAATTATTCAATGTGAAAATTATTCAATATGAAAATTATTCAATATGAAAATTATTCAATATGAAAGTATTGTTGTACTTAATTGGGGCATAAAATTGATATGGATAATTAAAGTACACAAAGAGTGTTATATTGTTAAAGAAAAGCGCTGAATGTAAAACTTACATCGTACAAATGATCGGAAAAATTAATTTTGTCATTAGAATTGACAACATCGTTGCTTTTATCGTCTTTTCTGTCCCAAATGCCATTCCTTCGGTCTTTTTTTATTTCATCTTGTGTTTGTGCACCATGGGGATTCAAATTGCTTGCTATGATAGTTGCAAAAACTGTCAAAAGACAGAGAAATAAGGCTAGAAATGAAAAAAATTTGTAATTAATTATTTAATTAATATTAACTTTCAAATGTGCACTCTCTTAATTTGAGTCAACAGAAATCTACTGGTGGCGTCGCTAAAACTGAACTACTGATGCAATTAGTTAAATTCTACTGAACATTAGTAAATTGTTTTACTAATTGTCACTATTTTACTAATTCACATTTACAGAGTACAAGGTGAGTACAAGGTGAGTACAATGCGAGTACAATGTGAGTACAAGGTGAGTACAATGCGAGTACAATATGAGTACAATGCGAGTACAATATGAGTACAATGCGAATACAATGCGAGTACAATGCGAGTACAATGCGAGTACAATGCGAGTACAATTTGATTAACAAAAAATGTGAATTTCACTTACGCGAGCGCATCTCGAATGATGAAACTAATTTTCTCGAAAATTTGAACTGATTACAATGTATGTGAACAAGTTTTGTCCAATGACTGTTGTTACATTGACAATTAATCTGTAAAAACGCTCTTAATTTATACTCTATTCTCCTTCCATATTCACATGCAGCATGCTAATTTTAAAGTTTTACCCCACCAACTCTATTATCAACTGATAAGATCTACACTTGTATTATTATTATTCATTTATTATTTCTGACACTTAAAAGCCCATTTCTGGTGTACGGTCACATTCCCGATTCCAAAATCCCGAAAACCAAATTTGCCGAATGTCTAAATTCCCGAAAAATAATTTTAAAAGTTTATAATAAGAAATTAATTTTTAAATGTCAAAAATAGTGAAATTTCTATTTTCTTTAATTAACATATTGGCCTTGTGTAATGTAAAAAATTTCAATTAATTAACTTTCTCAGAATAATTGAAATTCCACTTTAAAAAAAAATTTTTTTATTAACTTCAAGTGGGCACTACAAGAATTGTTTTTCCGATTTTATAGAATTTCTGTGGTATGTTTATAGAATTCTTATAGAATTTGTATAGAATTTGTATACAATTTGTATAGAATTTGTATACAATTTGTATAGAATTTGGATAGAACTTTTATAGAATTTGTATAGAATTTGTATAGAATTTGTATAGAACTTGTATAGAACTTTTATAGAATTTGTTTAGAAATTTTACAGAATTTGTATAAAATTTGTATAGAATTTGTATAGAACTTGTATAGAACTTTTATAGAATTTGTTTAGAAATTTTCCAGAATTTGTATAGAATTTGTATATAATTTGTATAGAATTTGTATACAATTTGTATAGAATTTGTATACAATTTGTATAGAATTTTTATACAATTTGTATAGAATTTGGATAGAACTTTTATAGAATTTGTATAGAATTTGTATAGAATTTGGATAAAACTTTTATAGAATTTGTATAGAATTTGTATAGAACTTGTATAGAACTTTTATAGAATTTGTTTAGAAATTTTACAGAATTTGTATAGAATTTGTATAGAATTTGGATATAATTTTTATAGAATTTGTACACAATTTGTATAAAATTTTTGTAAAATTTTTATAGAATTTTTATAGAATTTTTATAGAACTTGTATAGAATTTGTATAGAATTTGTATAGAATTTGTATAGAATTTGCACAGAATTTGTATAGAATTTGTATAGAATTTGTACAGAATTTGTATTGAATTTGTATAGAATAATATAGAATTTGTATAGAACTTGTATAAAATTTGTATAGAATTTGGATAAAACTTTTATAGAATTTGTATAGAATTTGTATAGAACTTTTATAGAATTTGTATAGAATTTGTATAGAACTTTTATAGAATTTGTATAGAATTTGTACAGAATTTGTATAGAATTTGCACAGAATTTGTATAGAATTTGGATATAATTTTTATAGAATTTTTATAGATTTTTTATAGAATTTGTACACAATTTGTATAAAATTTTTATAGAATTTTTATAGAATTTTTATAGAACTTGTATAGAATTTGTATAGAATTTGTATAGAATTTGTATAGAATTTGTATAGAATTTGCACAGAATTTGTATAGATTTTGTATAGAATTTGTATAGAATAATTTAGAATTTCCATAGAAATTGTATAGAATTTTTATAGAATTTTCATAGAACTTTTATAGAATTTGTTTAGAAATTTTACAGAATTTGTATAGAATTTGTATAGAATAATATAGAATTTGTATAGAACTTGTATAGAATTTTTATAGAATTTTTATAGAATTTGTATAGAATTTGTATAGAACTTTTATAGAATTTGTATAGAATTTGTACAGAATTTGTACAGAATTTATTCATAAAATGAATGAAATCCATTTGAAACTTTTACAAGTCTTGCGAACTAAGAAACACGTGTGTCTACAAACTACAAAGTAACTATATTTTGAAATATTTACAAGAATCAAAAGTAACATTTATGTAAACACTACTGAACTATGACGAAATAAAATTTCCCATCTGATAAAAAAAATAATTTTTAAAAATTATAACCGTTATACAGAAGATAAAATTAATTTCTTTTCAGTAAAAATTATAGTATAACAAATTGAATATTATGTTCATTTCATAAATATTTTGCTTACTCATAGAAAATAGTTTTTTGCAAAAAGCAACCTTGAACAGTTTTTAAACAACTAACTATTATTGAAAAATGATAATTTTAAAAGTTGCAATAAAAAAATTAATCGTTAGATGTCTAAAATAGTGAAAAAGTAACAATTTGTCCATAAATCTCCCATTCAATGATAAAACTTTTAAAATTTTAATTTTTTAGAGTTCCTCTTGAAAGAATAGTATACATTAAATACGAATTGACCTCGATATAAAGTACATATTTTACCAAGAATTGATAGAATAAACGATCATTTTTTGATTATTTCTGTTATTTAACATTTAATTTCTTAACCTAAATTATCATTGATTCATTATTTTTATCATTTAAATTATAACATTTTAATTATAACATGTTAATTCTAACATTTTAATTCTAACATTTTAATTCTAACATTTCAATTACTATTATTATTTTAGTTATTTGAAATATTATGACATTTATGATTCTTTACTGACAGTTCATTTAAAAAAAATTTTCTGAAATACGAATTGATTGACCTAGATATAAAAGTACGGACCTATAAAAAGTATTTAAATTACTATACAAAATAGAAAAATTGTCACTTTTTTTTTATTATTTTTGACATTTAAATTTTAACTTATTTTTACTTTTAAAATGTTTACTTTTTTTTCTTTTTACTTTTTTTTACTTTTAAAATTATCATTCTTCGATAATAGTTTTTTTTTCTTAAAAACTGTTCAAGGTTGCTTTTTAAAATGAAATTTTAGAAATAATGTTCAAGGAATTAACATAATTTCCCACTTGTTATACTAATTTTTATATTAAAGAAATTAATTTGTTTTGTTTATAGCGGTTATAATTTATAATTTATATTCTTTTTTTATCAAATGGGAAATTTTATTTCGTTATAGTTCTGTGCTTAAATGCGTGTTTCGTTTTTTATAAATATTTCAAAATATGGACTATAACCTATTCATTTTATTTTGGTTTTTTTATAAATATACCTTTTTATAAATATAATTTTATATACTATATATATGTATATGTATATATTATATGTAGTATATATTATGTATATATTATAATATGTATATAATATATATAATATACATATATATATCAATATTCCAGGAACACAGCTAAATTTACATAAAAGTGAAAATTGAAAATTGTCTTTTTTGAAAAATACAATTAGTTTTACGTGAGTGAATTGACAATTAATAAGATGTCCATCAACTATTGAGTTAGTAATATAACATGGATGCTACTTTGGTCCTCATTCAACAGGGGCCAGATACATGAAACATTAGAAAGAACGAAAAGAGCATTTGGAACAAAATGAAAAACACAAATTGACATTAAAGAACCGAAGACCCTATTCGAAATTTCTCTATGTTCCTATACCAACATAAAAAACATTTAACTAATTTATTTATTTTTCTTTAATCTCAAACAAATGGCTCTTTTTATCAAATTTTTATAAGCAATAGCTTATTTTACTCTTTGTAAGATTCTCTACAACTTTCTTCGTTGAATTTTTCAAAAATATTTACAAACCAAATTATTTTCTTGTCCAAAAGTTATTTAAATAAAAACACTTTTCTTGTTTATATTTCTTAAGCAAAATATTATTTAACAAAAATCAAACCCTAGAAATGAGACTCTAGAGAATCTTTCAAATAAAATAATCCATTGTTTATTAAAATTCGTTATAAAAATTGCAATTGTTCACTAAAAGTTTGAAAATGTCAAATAATTATTATTTTACAACAAATTTGTGCTCAATCTACTTTTTTCTGAAAATTGTACAACTGTTTTGAAATTTGTTAAGATCTAATTATATTTTTATTCCTTATTTAAATTTGAAGCTTAGTTTGAGATTATGCTACGGGTTTCAACGTCCTCATAAGCACTTTAACTTTTCTAGGAAACAAATTTTATTTTTGATAAAAAAATTTTAACATTATCAACTAAAAAAATTTTAACTTAGAATCTATAATATCAAAAATCGCACAAGTTTCCGTAAAAACGAACATTTTTTTAAATTCGTGTTTCTCTTTTCTTGCATAAGATTATGAGGGTCTTCTAAGGATGCTGCACAAAATGAGCTGAGTTTTTTAAAATCGAACATTTTGACGATTACAAATATGCTTTTCTAGGTGGAAGCAATAATAGTAATAATAATAATAATAGTAATAAAAATAATAATATTATACCACATACCCTCGGATTCGACACCGAGAGGATCTGTTTACAGATTTTCCCAAATATCCCCTAAGCCAAAAAAAAAATAAAAAAAACAAAAACAAAAAAAAAACAAAAAAAAACTAAAAACAACAAAAAAAACTAAAAAAAAAACAAAAAAAACAAAAAAAAATGTAATAATAATAATAATAATAACAATAACAATAATAACAATAATAATAATAAAAATAATAATAATAACAATAATAATAATAATAATAATAACAATAATAATAATAATAACAATAATAATAATAATAATAATAATAATAAAAATAAAAGAGTCGTCAATATAGAACGAATTATTTGCATGCATCGATTTATTAGTTGAGAATGAAACATACATATAAAAAGTGCAATGTACATGTACAAAAATAGTGTAAAATGTATGAGAGTGTATGGGTAGTAACGGTTTACTACAGCTGTCCCTTATTTGTCGACAATAGGGGTCTCTCTGAATGCACTCTGCTCCGAAATAATAAAATCAACAATTCAACAGTCGAGACTCGAGAGCAAATGTAAGCGGACCCCTATATGTACCTGCATTAAATTTCTAAACAAAGACACTGACTTGCTGCACTCGTTATGGGATTTTGCCTTTATCTATTGGAAAGTTCTACGTACATATTGTATACATACACCATTGCAAACTCATAGCTATGGTATTTCCATGCATAGTCTTTATAAGTCCCTTGACAATTTCAACCGGTCAAAGAACTCAACTATTTCCTTTTTATTTGTCTATTATTTAACACAATTGCCAATGTAGCCATTTTTCTCTGCAAAAAGATTGCAATGTTGCCATTTTTACCATCATCAAAAAAATTGCATTGTTGCCATTTTTAACATCATCAAAAAAATTGCATTGTTGCCATTTTTACCATAAAGAATATTGCAATTTTGCCATTTTTACCATCAAAAAGATTGCAATGTTGCCGTTTTTACCATCATCAAAAAAATTGCATTGTTGCCATTTTTACCATAAAGAATATTGCCATTTTGCCATTTTTACCATCAAAAAGATTGCAATGTTGCTATTTTTACCATCATCAAAAAAATTGCATTGTTGCCATTTTTACCATAAAGAATATTGCAATTTGGCCATTTTTACCATCAAAAAGATTGCAATGTTGCCATTTTTACCACAAAGAATATTGCAATTTTGCCATTTTTACCATCAAAAAGATTGCAATGTAGAGATTTTAATTATTGTGAAAAACTGATGCTTGATTCATAATCAGAGACCTCAAAAACCACCGAGTAATGAGTTTCAATCGAATCCGATTAACATTGAAATGTCTGCCATTTTTGATCCGCCATTTTGAATTTTGAAAATCTGATGCCTGATTCGTAATCAGCGACTCTAAAAAACCCCGAGTTGAGAATTTCAAAACAATTCAATTAATTTTCACTTTGTCATCCGCCATATTGATTCGGCCATTTTGCATTTTGAAAATTTGAAGCCACATTCGTAATCAACGACCCCAAAAACTAGAAAAAAAGTTTTCACGTCTTTTTAACCATGGAGCTCTTTCTTGATGCGCATTTTTGAATAAAAATAATGAAGCCAAAGATCCGCGCTCAATTTTCGCTATACATTGAATTATAGTAGAAACTAATTCAGAATTACTCTAGGAAAAGTTTGTTTACACCAAAAAAATGTTTATTTGATACATGGTCAAACAAACGTTTGTTTTATTTAAACAAATATTTGCTCGATTCGAAAATATTTTCTTTTTCTAAAAATATTAATTGCAAAAATAATTGTAATGAATAATTTATTTCAAAAATAATTGTAATGAAAAATTTATTGCAAAAATAATTGTAATGAATAATTTATTTCAAAAATAATAGTAATGAACAATTTATTGCAAAAATAATTGTAATGAATAATTTATTTCAAAAATAATTGTAATGAATAATTTATTGTAAAATTAATTGTAATGAATAATTTACTGCAAAAATAATTGTAATGAATAATTTATTGCAAAAATAATTGTAATGAATAATTTATTGCAAAAATAATTGTAATGAATAATTTACTGCAAAAATAATTGTAATTAATAATTTATTGTAAAATTAATTGTAATGAATAATTTACTGCAAAAATAATTGTAATAAATAATTTACTGCAAAACGTTATTTTCGTTTGTAGTTTCTTTGAATCGAACATAAAGTTGGTTGAATCAAGCCAATATTTGTTTACGTTAAGAAATATTGTTTCAGTTGTAAAATGTAAATTTTAATAAATGTATGCATGAATTTGAATTGCAGAAAATTGGAAGACTTTAATTATTACTGGGCTACGATGACGAACACGACTATCTGATTATGACGCACAACGTGGGTATTTTATACAGATGCTCCGGGTGGCGCGTGCCTTGACATGAAAACAGGGCGGAGGGGGGGGGGGGGTTGGAAGCGTCCACATGGGCTTTGAACTGAAAAGCGAGCTCGAGGGGGATCAAAGTAACACCTGGCTTCAAGGGCCATTGGCGTGATTTTCCCATCTTCACTGTCGGATAATCCAATATCCTGGAAAATAGAGAATTTCATTTTTTTCTTCAAATTCACAATTTTCATTAATAAATATTGCAATTTTTTAAGAATATTAACAATTTTTTTAAAATATAATTGACCATTTTTCATGCAATGAGTAATTTTTCTTTTTTACAAAATTAACAATTTTTTAATAAAATGGGACATTTTTAATAAAATTGGCAATTTCTTTTACAAAAAAAAACAACTTTTTTTACAAAATTACCCATTTTTTGCTTCCTTATAGGGAAGCATTGTTTTACAAATTAACCATTTTTTGTATAAAAAAATATTTTATAAAATTTTTAATAAAAATAGCGATTATCTTTACAAAATAAATACAATTTCTTAATAAAACCAACGAATTTTAATAGTTTTTAATTATAGTTATCTTTTATAAAAATAGTTATTTTTAAATCAAGAATAAATAATTGAATCACAAAGAATACTTGATCAAGAATAAATAATTGAAACAAGAATAATAATTAGTACTAAGTAAGTAATAAATAATGAATCAAGAATAAATATTTAAATTAAGATTATCAACTGAGACAAATTCTTAAATCAGGAATAAACACTTGAATCAAAAATAAATACTTGACTCAAGAAGAAATACTTGAATTAAGAAGAAATACTTGCATCATGCAGAAATATTTAAATCAAGAAAAATAATTGATTCAATAATAAATACTTGAATGAAGAAGATGTACTTGAATTAAGAATACAAATTATATGAAGAATAAATAATTTAATCAAGAATTAAATCAAGAATAATAATTGAATCAAGAATAAATACTTGAATCGAGCAAAAATACTTGAAACAAAAATATTGATTGAGTCAACAATAAAACTTGAATCAAGCAAGAATACTGGAATCAAGCATAATAATTGAATATAGAAATTGAATTAAGAAAAAACTTGAATTAAGAAGAAATAATTGAATCAAGAATAAATAAATAAATCAAGAAGAAATACTTGAATTGCGAAAAATAATTGAAAAATTCAATAATACTGCTACAAAAAAAATAATTATATCAATAATAAATCAAATCATTCAAAACTTGAATCAAGAACAGTAATAGAATCTATCAAAAACACTAGAATCAAAAATACTAATTTAATCAAGCAAAAATATTTGAATCAAGAATAATAATTGAATTAACAATAAAACCTGAATCAAACAAGAATACTTGAATCAAGCAAAAATACTTGAATCATGAATAAATACTTGAATCAAGCAAAAATACTTGAATCAAGAATAATAATTGAATCAAGAATAAATACTTGAATCAAAAATACTTGAATCAAGAATAAATACTTGAATCAAGCAAAAATACTTGAATAAAGCAAAAATACTTGAATCAAGAATAATAATTGAATCAAGAATGAAAGTTGAATGAAACAAGAATACTTGAATCAAGCAAAAATACTTGAATCAAGAAAAAATATTGTAATCAAGCGAAAATACTTGAATAATGAATAAATACTTGAATCAAGAATAAATACTTGAATCAAGCAAGAATACTTGAATCATGAATAAATACTTGAATCAAGCAAAAATACTTGAATCAAGAATAATAATTGAATCAACAGTAAAAACTTGAATTAAGAAGAAATATTTGAATCAAGAATAAGTATTCTTGAATGAAGAAGAGATACCTTGAATCTCGAAATGAATCGAGAATAAGTTGTTGATTAAAGAATCATTGTTTCTGAATAAAGAATAATTAGTTGAATCAGGAATAATTGTTTGCGTGTGAAGAATAAAATCTTGAAAAATCACAATTATTATAAGTTATCCGAATGTGTGTATTGAGTGATATGATATAATTTATTTATACTTGATGAAAATTAAACTCTTCTTTATAAGGGCAATGTCCCTAAGACAAATGTATAATCAAATAAATAAATGACTAAATAAAATTATTATAGGTTATAATTAATTATCAATAAATATAATTTATAGTTAATTATCAATAAATATAGTTTATAATTAATTATTAATAATTATAGGTTATAATTAATTATTATCACAGATTATAATTAATTAATAATTAATTATAATAATTGTCCATAATAACAATGAAATATTTCGATTGATTATAATAATTAAAACAATTTCCGTTATAAAAAAATGAGAGAATTGAAGAAAACAAGTTTTGAGACTTTTAAAATTTAAATGGACCAGTTCACATGACTCTGGATGATTTCCCCTCCCTCTACGCCATTGAAATCAACATCGGGACCCTTCTTTTGAAAAAGAGAAAAATGCCTGCACCCCAAAGGGAGGAGCGCGTCACTAGTTACGGTTTGTCGGTTACGAGGCACATGCCAAACTGGTCCCCATACGATTTTACCCCCAGGGATGTCGACATTTTTCTAGGTTCCCACTCACATTTTTGCTTCGAATTTATTTACAAAATTTTCCATCCTTATAAAAGAATCTATGGTTTTTTTAAAAAAAATATTCATTTAAATAAGAAAACTACAAGTTAATTTAAAAATTTTTTAATTTTGATAAATTACAAATTGAAGAGTGTTTGAGAATACAAAAGAATTTAAAAATAAAAGCAAATTTGAGAATACAAAAAAATTTTAAAATAACAAAAAATTTCAAAATACAAAACAATTTAAAAATTAAATGAAAAAATAATTAAAGAAAGTTTAAAAACAAAATTTAAAAATAAAGGAAAACTCGAAAAAATAAAAAATCATTAAAAATACAAGATAATTTGAAGATGCAAGTGAAATTAAAAATACGAATAAATAATTGAGGATGATGACCGAAACATAATCTCAAACTAAAAAATCGCACATTTTGAATACACTCTCATTATTGATGAGGATGTAAAAAATGTTTTTTAATGCAAACGAAAGTATTAGTCCCACGTGAAAAAATCCTCGGAAAGTGCCCCCTGGAATTTCCGACAGGAAATTAATTTTGATTATTTTTTGTTTGCGTTAAAAATAATTTTTGAGGTTATGTACGAAAAAAATTTTAACAAATAAAGTTACTAAAAAATGAAATTTTGTAAAATTTAAAAAAATGATATACAAAAAAAAATTTAGGGCCCAAATTCAGTTTAAAAAAAAAAAAGAAATTTTGTATATTTAAACAATTTAGTTTCAAAAACTGATGCTACATTTGAAGAAATGATTTCTACATTTAAACAAAATTTTTAAATATACTTTGTGCGCATTCAAAAACAAAGTCGCGTTCTAAGGGTAGGGGGGGGGGGTTTTGCAAAACGAGACACAATGTATTTTTTTCGTATGTATAACACCGTGAGACAGAGAATAGGGTAAAAAATAAAAGCACTTGACGTCATTTGTAAACCCTCTGTAAAAAAAATTCTATTCCCAAAAATATCTATTTAAAAAAAAATTCTATTTTCAAAAAATGTGTATATTTTCAAACTAATTCTATTCCAAAAAAATTATATTTTCAAAAGAATTTCGATTTCAAAAAATTTCGATTTTCAAAAGAATTTTTATTACAAAAAATTTGTGTTTTCAAAAAAATTCTGATTGCAAAGAAGTATCTACTTTAACAAAATAAATGTGTGTGTATTAAAAAAAAGATTCTACATTAAAGTTTGATGAAATAAAATAAAATGAAAATAAAATGAAAATAAAATAAAAATAAAATAAAATAACAATAAAATAAAATAACAATAACAATAAAAATAACAATAAAATAAAATAAAATAAAAATAAAAATAAAATAAAAATAAAATAAAAATAAAATAAAATAAAAATAAAATAAAAATAAAATAAAAATATTTCTAGATCGAAAAAATGTTATATTTGAAAAAATGTATATTTAAAAAAATTCCATATGAACACAAATTTTTTTAGTAAAAAAAAGATTATATTTTTTGAAAATATTTTTTTTTGTTTTTAATAGTAGTTATGAAAAAACGCCTTAATGCAATATTTACGATACGGTCTTGAGCACCGAGCGTATTCATTTTTATACAGCAGCCGAGTGGCTTAATGTTGTGGGGAGGAGACCACGTTAGGAAGTCGGAAGCGATTCTTCCATCAAGACAGTCGTTGGTAGAGTTGTGATACGTTTAGTCACCTCGATTCCGAGTCCGCGACACGAGCTTGTAATCGAATTGGAATTTCAAAACTTTACTTCCTCGTTAAATAACATTTTCTTTTACAATTCTTGGGAAAATTCGTAGAGAGTGCAAATTGTGAATATTAATAAAATAAATAAAAATAATTAGAATAATAATAAAAAATAAAAAATAATAGAAAAAAAAGATAATAAATTTATAATTATGGGGCCCATAATTAAAATAAAAAATAAATTATAAATAATTTACAATAAATATAAATAATTATAAAATAATAATATATAATAATGTACAATAATATATAAAATATATTTTGTATAATAATAATTTTTTATTCCAAATTTATTAAAAATCCGATCGAGAAATAAATTTCAAAAAAATAAGAAAATGATAAAAAATGAAAAAAGTGATTTTTTGAAATTGAAAGTGCTATGGATCCTTCCTGTTCGCGTGGGCCCCATATAGGGGGTTAAGGACGAGCGCCATAAGGTGTGTAGGGCACGCGACTGGTGGGAGGGTCGACTCGCTCTAGTGATTCCAGAAAGCACCCCGAACATTATAAAACATCCTTTCTGGCCATCCACACCGTTTGAAAATTCCTCTGCAACTTTGTTCATTTCTCAACGAAATTTTTGAAAAAAAAAAGTGTAAAAACCTCCCCTGGAATTAACAAATTGTGAAGTGCTTTAAAAATTACAAAAAAAATTGTTTGCGTGAAATAAAAATTTACAAAACACGAAATAAAAAAACACAAAATTTTACTAAACGCGAAAGAAAATTTTACTGCACTTAATATAAAAATTTACTTGACATTAAATAAAAGTTTATCGTGCGGAAAAATGTACTGTGCGTGAAATAAAAGTTTATCATTCGCAAAAATGTACTGTGCGTAAAAAAAAGTTTATCATTCGCAAAAATGTACTGTGCGTAAAAAAAA
>WNHD01005396.1:0-10231 GCA_011057455.1 Ganaspis sp. Gsp50 | reverse complement strand
AAATGCACGAAGAAGGTTCCAAATCGCTACTTGAATTTCCACGTGACTTAATTAATCGCACCTAAATTTCTACATACATTTCCACAAAAAATATGCACGAGATTTTCAGCGACCCCAAAAACCCCCGAGTAACCAGTTTTAAGCAAATCCGATAAGTTTTAAATTTGTTGTCCGACATGTTGGATCCGCCATTTTGAATTTTAAAAAATGAACACCGGATTCGTAATCAGAGACTCCAGAAACTCCCGAGCAAGAAGTTTGAAGAGATTTCAATCATTTTTTTTCTTATTTCAAGATTTAAAAAAACACATTTTTTTTGTCAAAAGTACTTTTCTTTAGCTTTAGTTTTACTGAACTTTTTGATAAGTTATGACTTTTTGGTTTGTATTACGTGAAAGAGCATCTTAAAGTCTATCAGAATCGGCAAAAAAGTGAAAAACGATTTTTTGACACGTAAGGACCCTTTTCACAGGCCAGGTCACATATATGGTTGCTACAACCATTCCTTTTATCCGTATAATCAAGGATAATAATTTTATACAAAAGCGTATGTGTTTTTCATGAAGTTAATAATATTAACGTAGGGATCTTTTGTTACAAAAATAATAAATCAGAAATCTTCATAAAAATTTTAAATTAATTATTACCTAAAAAGATAATAATAAATCAATTTATTGTTCTTCCTTAAATAGCGTAAAAAGTAATTAAATAAATAAATTACATTACAAATAATTTATGATAACAAAAATCATGTTAATATTGTCAATAGTCGTACATATGTTATCGATCGTACATCAATTTCGTCAGTCATCGATCGTCGATATCGTCGTTCTTTGATCTCGTGTTTTTAGCGATCTTTTTCTGCGTCGATCGTCTATAGTCGGTCTTTCGTCGGTCCCGTATTTCGTCGATCTTATAATTCGTCAATCTCGTCATTTTTAGAATTCCTCATTCGTCGATCACGTCCTTCGTCGTTCGTAGTACATCGCTCTCATCCTTTAGTCGACTTATTGTTAATCGTGCGTGGATTCATCGACCGTTATTCGTCGATATCGTCATTAATCGACATCGTCATTCCTCGTACTCGTCGATTGTATGATCGACAAAATCGATCTCGTCCCAATCTCGTCATTTTTCAATCTTGTCATTTGTTGATTTCGTCATTCTTCAAACTCGTAATTCGTCTTTAGTAAATGATACGCCGATCTCAAATTGATCATTGATCTTCGTCGATCTCGTCATTCAGCGTTTGTATGTCGATTATCGATCTTCGTCAATCCGTCATTGGCCAATCGTAGTTCAATTTCGTTTTCGTCGATCACGACGTCCGTCGTTTTCTTATTATCTTACGTATTATATTCAATAGTCCGTTGTTCATCCTTCGTTCTTCCTCGATCGTCGGCCGATAGTATATTTAACTATATATTTTATATTTTCACTTTTTTCTAAGCAAATATAATATATATTATCTATTAATAACATACATATAGGTATACATTTTTTTACACTGGGGGTTTTGGAGTTGCTGATTACGAATCCGCTGTCAAATTTTAATTATTTAAAATGCGTAGTAGTTGCTAGCAATTGTTAGTGATGATTACACATGCACAATAGAAATCTATAATGATTCCACACGTACACTTGTCACTAATGGTGATTATTCATGAGCAATATTATTTAATATAATCATAACAAAATTTTTTACGAAATCCCAGTAGAAATTTACTTATTTTTAATAGAATTTAAGTACTCGAATTACCAGTTAAATTAGTAGTTAAAATAGTAGTTAATTTCTAATGATACCTATAAATTTAGAGACTATGGTTTTCCAGTCAAGCGACAAAAATGTCCTCAAATAATTTAATAGTAAAAGTTAATTAAAAAATAATAATTTTCTAGAAGTTATGCAAAAGAAACCAAGAATAATAATTACGCTAGTTTTATATTAAAATATTTGTAATATATATTAAATTTCTAATTATTACGGTTTAATTAATAAAATTAAGATAATCTGCAAAAGACATTAAATGTCAATAAGCTTTATAAGAAACCAGTAGAGAACGTTTAAAAGCATTCATATCTTACATACTTCCTACTGAAAAAATCATTTTGGAATGTCATTAAACTTTATAAATCCTTTAATAGTATTAAATGACATTGATTCAATATAAATTATTCAATAAACTTTTCGAATTCAAATTCTGGCATTAAATGAAATTGACTATAATTTTAGTGCTATTTCCATATTGAACTAGCCCAGACAATGCATTTTGATAATTAAAAAGTTACACAGTAAAAACAAAGTCTTAAATTTAATAAAAGCTGATTTTAATTTTTGGCTTACTTTCAGTAAGTAACTTTATTTAATCAAGAAAATGAGCTTAAACTGAAAGTTAGGGTCTTTTTAACTGACAATAAAGTAATTATTCGACTGAATTTCAGAACAATGGTCTGAATATAATATTTATCGGTATATTCTGAAGTTCAGAAACTAACTTCTGGAAACAAGTGTCTTCTGAAGCTGATTTTCAAACCACCTTCACTGAATAGGTGACACGTGTACAGAAGTGCAAAATAGCGGCAATGTTCTCAAAGTTAAACTTGGTCGATGTCGGTCTTCGTCTCGAGGATTTCTTTTAATTGTTTTATTAGTTAAATTTTCAGTTAGTACAATAATTTTGATTCAATTGTGACTTCTATTTAAAGTGATTTATTCTTTGTGTTGAAATTCTCTTGTGGTGCAAGTTCGTGTAAGATAAAACATCTTAAATTGAGACACTTGTTTTTACAATGTACATCATAAACATTTTTTAACTATTCGATTGTTTTTGTGAATGATTTTTTTTTAATTTATTTAATTTATTTCTACTATTTATGATCCCTCAAGGGATCCCATGCAGGATTTCCCTGCAAGAATTGTACTTGCCCAAGCAGAAATTGACAACGGGCATAATACTGCGCCAGTACCGGCAAGTACGGGCTGGCTACTGTCAAACCATCTACTTGCCAGTCAGATAAGCTACACGCCAGTCTATCGAGGTATTGATATTTTAAGATAAATCGATCCTATATGAACTGAAATTTGAAAGGTATTCTTTAAAAAATGCTTTTAATTTAATGTTTTATTGTATTTGTGTTAATTATAATATACTTGATGTGATTTGCTTAATAACTATTTTTAAGTAAATAAAAAAAATACCCAATTATTACCCAGTAATGACCCAGCACTGATTTATTACTGAATAAGTACTGGCTTACCGGTACTGCATATGCGACATTGCCCCAGCATTAAATCTGTACTCGTTAGAGAACAGTGTCATGCAAGTACGGGCACAGCACTTAATAGTTATCATTGCCTTTCCTGCGCCATTACTGCACAATCAGTACTGGCTTACCAGTACTGTTACTGTAATGTGCCTGTTTTCAATACTGGTAAATGTCCAAAATTTCTGCTTGGGTGGGATCTCTTTATAGATTTACATATAGGATCCCATATGGGAACATATATAACTAATATTTTAAAAATACAAAGGAACCTAGGAAGGATCCCTCATCAGTAGTTTTCGAGCCGAAAAGTAAACCACAAGGAAACGTACTGCACATGGGATTCTGGGTACAGAGATCCCACAAGGGAAAGCGTAAATCATCCCTTATATGAAAGATCTTGTTGAGGAACAGGCATAGGAATCTTTCAAGGAATATACATGAGATATCAAATAGGAAACAATGCAGGATCGCACGCAAGAATTTTTAACTGGGTACCCATAACAACGAAAATTATTTTTTATTTAATAAATTTACTTTTAAATTTACATAATTTACATTTTTTATTAAATAAATGCCTCAAATTTGTCAATTGAGTTAGAATATTGCCGTTACTACGCCAATATTGTGCCAGCACTGAGGGTCAGTACCGCACCAGTATTAGCAACCAGTACCGATTATTATTATCGACCCAGAGTGTCACCGAGTCTATTTACAACTAATTTTTACATCCAGATAACCTTAAATTGTTACTTTTTACAATAATTATATGTTTAACATAAAAGGTTCAATTGTTGTTAATTCTAGAACTTTAAGGCATTTTATTGATTTAATTCGCCATAATATTTGATAGGAAATGTTAATATAAAATGTTTTATTTGCTTATAGTATTGTTATGAATACCTCCAAATGCCAGATTCAAAAAAGAATATGTAGAAAAAAGGAAAATAATTAAAAATTATCCAAGGTAGAAATTGTTATGAAAAAGAGAGTTTCGGGTCCATATTGAAATAAGTGACCGTAAATGCGAATGTAAAAACGACCCTAAATAGAACCATTAACTTCTTTATGAGATTCAGATTTATACTTATAACAAAAGATGTGTGTAATATTGAAGGCAGAGTCCATAGTTTGGATACAATCGCCTTCCATGATCACATTGTGTTAAAGTGAATTTTCTCTTAAAATGTTTCCTCGTTTTTTTCTATAAGAATAGAATAATTTATAAAATACTTACAAAATTAAACATTATTTATTGGCTCATTATGGGCAGGCCGTCATTAACTGCATAATATTAGGTTCCAATGTTGGCTCAATAATGGCTGCCAATAAATGACAAAACCATAAGAAACATTGGCACCAACTTAGCAGCCAGTAATGGTCTAAGAATGGTTACCAAGAATCTTGCCAACCATTGGCAAGACCATGATCATCCCAAGATTCCGACAAGACTGGGCTAATATTGGCTGTCAATTATTCCGCCAGGGATAAATGAATGGTGGACATTATTGGCCCATTACTTTGCCAGTCGTCATCATTAGCAATTTATCATTTAGTATTATTAATATTAATCTTTAAACTTAATTATCATACTCCTTTTGACAGAAACAAGTGACATCTCACCAATAAAGACCTGTGGAAAACATGTCTCGTAATACACCAAATAAAATTTCCAATGCTACGCGAAAGTGACATACATATTTCAGTAGATTTTAAATAAAAAGTAATAACCTTAAATTTAATAAATAATACTAAGGGATTTCGTGGTTTGAAAGCTTATTTATGCATTTCCGCGAAGAAAAACGGTATACTTTTTGTGGTTTCGTAAGAATTTTACGTTAATTATAGGCGTAAAATTGATGTTTATCGATGGTTTGCAACAACTGAATATTTAAATTTGATTTATTTATCTGATTGATGATAATGGTCCGTAAGTTTAAAATTACTCTTCATGAATATTTTGAACTAAACAATTGTGTTCTTAGTGCTATAAAATATATCAATTATTGTAAGTATTTCATGAATTTACAAAGTTGTTTGCCTTCCAAAGCTACCCCACTCTCCCCTACAGTTTGTATAAAAGGGCTTGTCCCGTTTATGATATAAATAAATTCTTAATTTTTTAGATTATATTATAATAGATATGTGATAGGTTGATTGGGTCTTGGATTCGGTTAAAGCGACTCCAAAAACATATAGTAAACATAATAAAAACTCCTAACTTGAAACAAATTTTTGCAATGTGTGGATGTGTAATAGATAATGTAATTATGCGGTTTGTAAATAGTTTCATCATGCGATTGTTGCATCTTTTATTAATGTTTTTAATGAAATAATTTGTATCTCGGAAACAAAAAAAACACATAAAATTTATTGCTAAATAGCAAAAATTTAAGAAGATCCTTTTCCAAAAAATCTAATAGTATCTTAATTTTAATTTATAAGAGTTAAAGTGATAAAAGGGCTTAGCCAGAAAAAAATTACGGGGGGGGGGGGGTTCGACCAAAATTTGCCACTTAACTATTGGTTTATTCGATTTTGGGGTCGACTCCCCCCCCTGGCAACGCTTCTGAATGAAAATCTTCAACTGAATCAATAAAATCAATTAAGTTAATAAAAAATTTAAGCTTTTCATTTAAACTTTTCTAAATTAAAAATGATTACTTAAAAATTCCGGAAAAAATAGTCAAATTTTGAATTTTTCAAAACGTTTGTTCTATTTTTTGAAAAAGGAAAAAGCTTTTCGAAAATGTGAAGCATACAATTTTCTAACTCCTATGCCATATACATATAGAAAGCATAATCACTCAAAAAAGCCTGTGCCTGACTCTTCATTAAGAAATTGTACTCCTTACCCAACCAACATTTTTCATGAAATTTAATAATACTTAGTGTCTGAAATGCTCGTTCATAGGACTAAAGTTTGTGCACATTTCACTGTTTTCAATTGTATCACTTGAGGAATTTTACCCCATATTCACCTTACGTCTTTAGTTGTCAAGGGTAATTCCATCCCCCCGAGCGCATGATTTTTCAACTATTATTTAGTATTGCTAAATTAGTCATAAAATTAGTCAAATTAGTTTTCGTCATAAAATAATTAAAACCAGTAAACAAAGTAAAATTCAAATTTGTTCCAAAGAATTGTAGAGGCTGTTAGTAGTATAGCACTTTTTGGTACTTGAAATTGAAATAAGCAGTAATAACAGAATCATAAATAATATTCATTAAATAAGTTATGCACTGTTCAATTTCAATATAGTGACACTATCTAATATCTTCAGGATTGTATTGTTATATTTTGATACAGTTTGTTTTGCGTATAATAATGTGGAAACAATAAAATGTTTTAAGTGATTATAAAGTAACAATAAAAAAACTAGCTTGCTCCATACAGGATAAACATTCTAGTCTGACACAATACACAAAAAATAATCTATATAAAAATAAACATAAAAAATGCATGAAAGCATTTTATAAATTATTGAATTCAAATGTGTGCAAAAAAATAAGATCATTGTAGGTAGATTTTAAACGTAACATTAAAGATTTTATTTTGTAGTTAGTATTTTAAAACATTTTTTATTATATAATTTAATTCAGCGTTTTACTCAACTTAAAAAATAAATGTAATAAATAGAGTAACAAGTTTAATTCATCCTTTACGAATTGTTACAGAAATTAAACGTGTTACGTTATCTTAGAATTACGAGGTTTATGAAAATTATATGTAATTTCAATTAAATCTTACGTGTTTCAAAAGTATGCTCAGATTTTTGGTCAAATTTGGTTGGAACTGATATTCTTGTTTGTCCTTCAACACTTAAACTGAAGAATCCCAGAAAAAATAAACTAATAAAGCAACTAGTTAAAATCATTATGATTTTTCTTAATTAAGAAATTTTATTGTAAGTAATTGTTTTTAAAAACTATTGAAATAAACTGTTTTTATATAAGGAAATGCCGTACAAATTACTCAATGTATTTTAGATACATTTCGTAAACACGAATAATATCGTAATGTTCCGAGCAACGAATTAGACCCAGAAAAAGGAAAACGCAATGTAAAGACAAACTAAAGACAGATCAACTTCCTTTCAACCTTATATGCTTAAGCCCCTTCTCTTCGGATTCTTTCTTTTCAGAAGGCTACGTACAACAGTTCCTATATTACATCTTATTTTAAAGATTGCGTACATTTGAGATTATCCAGATTGTATAATCAGATATTTTGAATTATTTTGAAGGACTACATCATAGCATATAAGAATCAATTTTGAATGAATATAAGAAAACTATTCTTATTAGGAAATATTAATCTCAAAATAATTATTTAAAAAATAGTATACTCACTGCGATGAATTATCAATTAATAAAGAAGTTGTTTACTTTCCATGTGTTCAATCACCTAATTGCCACGCGAAATAAATTAACGTAAATAACACTGTGCTTCAGTAAAAAAATTCTTTGGATAAGACCTGCATTTTCTTGTAAACTTAGACTATCTAAAACAAGCAGTATGCATAAAATTTACAATACACCCTCAAAATCTGAAATTAAAGGCATAGAGCCGTTTTTTAGTAGATGTGTGTACATAATTGCGTATAACTTCGGGAGTTTTTAATTAATTTCCAATATATTTGTTTAATTTTGAAGGTGAATTAAGGAGCATAAAAACCAACTACTATTTATTAGATTTTGATCAGATAAAAAGAGGTTATGGTTTAAAATATTTTCAGAAATTTTGTTTTTAAAAATTACTTCAACTTTCACAACAATTTAGAAGTAATCATGGGTGATCTGTAATCTTATATTTTCAAAATCTTTCGTGTACACTACCGGCCAAAATTAAGAGTAGACCACCTGCAAAACTAGTATTAAAAACATGTCCGCTTTTAAACAGTGATAAATCAGTTACAAATTAGCGTATGTAAATTTTGAACATATCGTTGGAAAGCTTATAAAATTTGCCAAAAAATGACCATAGAATAAAATTTTTTTGATAAAAAGTAATAAAGTTACGATGTGATAAAGATAGATGGATTTTTCATTTTTAGTGAATTTTCATTGTTCAAATTTGGTAGGCTGCATTTTCTAGAGAAGTTATAGAAAAAAATTAAAATTCACATATGTGAGAGCATACATTCTAAAAAATGAGCTGTAGACAACTTCAATATTTTCACATGTTCAAAAGTTATGAATTAATTATTACAATCATGTTCGAAAGCTTCTAAATCTATTCAAAATTGACAAAAATAATTCTTCAAAAGATCGTTGTAAAACTTATAAAATTTGCTGTTAAATGACTCTAATTTGAAGGTTTTTCGACAAACAAAAACTAAGATACAATGTGATAAAGACAAACGTATTTTAATACGATTATCGCACGTGCGGCTATAACTTCTCTAGAAAATGCAGCCTACCAAAGTTGAACAATGAAAATTCACTAAAAACGAAAAATTCACCTATCTTTATCACGTCATATCTTTAGTACTTTTTATCAAAAAAAGTTTATTCTAGGGTTATTTTTTAGAAAATTTTATAAGCTTTTCAACGATATATTTAAAACTTACATACGCTTATTTTTAACTGATTTATCACTGTCTAAAAGCGGACATGTTTTTAATGCGAGTTTTGCAAGTGGTCTCTCAATTTTGGCCGGTAGTGTACCAAATATCAAAAGATTATATTATTCCGCGACAATTCATAGTTTTTGAATTAAATTTGCCCGCAGAGCACCAAAACTCTCCTGAACATTCCCAACCTTGAGGGAAGTTCTGTAACTTTCATCAAGTTTCGTGGAAATTTCAGAACTTCCCTGAAGGTTGGGAATGTTCAGGTGAGTTTCAGTGCTGTGTATAGGTGATGACAAACTGACTGAGATAATAGATTTTTACCGATTGAGCAACATCATGCTTTCAAACTAATTTTCTGTGACAAATGCAAAATAAACGTACCTTTATTTTTTAATTAATGTGAATAAATTTCTAGGATTCTTAATGTAGTGCATGTTGTTGATTTTAAAATATTTAAACAATTTTGTTGAATTCCATTTTTTTTTTAATTTATTACATTTTGACCTAAATAAAAAATGTTACTCTTGCAAACATTTCAAAAAATTCCATTTTGCTTCCTCATAGGAAATCCTTGTAATCGTGCTGATTTTGGATTTTCCAAAAATAGTCAACTCAACCCATTTTAATCTAAAAAGTATAAAGACGAAGTTTGAAGCCAATGCCCAGATGTGTGTTTGTGTGTGTGTGTGTGTATGTTTGTCACTCTTCTTTTGTCGACACGATATCTCTCGAGCACTTTGACCAACTTTAATGAAATTTATATATTAAAAATAGATTTTTTTCGATCCGTTAAGAAGAAACTTTGTGTAGGTAGGGGAGAAGTGGGTAAATTGGGCCTGTGGGTATAATGGTTTTTTTTAATAACTTTCTTAAAACTAAATATTTAAGTAATCTGACTTTTAGCATTCTAATATATTAAGGTAATAATGGTTTCTACCAATTTTTTATAAATGTCGTATCATTATTAAGACACGTTTTTAAAAATTATGAAAATATGTCTTTTTAACGGTAATTTTTAAAATTTTAAATCGTTAAAAATTTATATACATACTGACGGTATTTAAATATACTTTTTTTTATTGTAATCCTTAAACCTTATGCTTTCTTTACGCCATTACTTAAATCATGAAAACATATTTTAATATAAAAAAAAAGTTAATTTATTTTTACTACAAGTTTGTAAGTAAATTGGTCAGGGTGTATTGGCCTTTAGCTGTAAAATATGTAAGCAAGATGCGCGAGATACGTTACATTTGCTAGTCTACGCGTATTTAACCATACCTAACTTTTAGATCAGATGTGTGTAAATAATAAATAAAAAGAGTTTATAGTTTTGTTACTTGCATAATAATAATTAAATATTGTTTAGAAAAATATTTAAGAACTAAAAT
>WNHD01005395.1:0-17195 GCA_011057455.1 Ganaspis sp. Gsp50 | reverse complement strand
GTAAATTTAACCGGAATTCCGGTTAATATAACTGGAAAAAAATGTTAAGTGAGGCTTAACCGGAATTCCAGTTATTCCAACCGGATAGTTTTTTCCGTGCAGTTGTTCCCATTTTCCCTAAATCATGACAACACAGTTTACTTGAAAGTATTAAATTGATATCAAAAATATCAAATGGATATCAAAAATATCAAATTGATATCAAAAATATCAAATTGATATAAAAAATACCAAATTGATATAAAAAATACCAAATTGATATCAAAAATATCAAATTGATGAAGATTTTGTGATCAATTTGATACTTTTTGTGATCAACTTGATACTTTTCGTGATGAATTTGATACTTTTTGGTATCAAGTTGATACTTTCAAAAAAACTGTGAAAAGTTACTAAATTTTAAACACTACTTATTGAAACTTATTAAAAAATTTATTTCAGTGGAGTTAATACTTTAAAATAGACTCTGTAAAAGATTGTTTAGAAATACATAGATAATAACAAATACTAAAAAAAGCAATATATCTCTAAATCTAAATTTGCGTATGCCTGATCTCTGAATTCATTGAATTAAAATAACGACGACAAACAATTTTGCTTGAAAGAGGAATAATGGAACAAATTGTGTTTAATGTTTCTCTGAAATTGCGTGAAAAATGAGCGCGATTATTATCTGGCTGCTTTGTCTTGAAAAATAGCCGCAGAAAAGAGAATTTAAAGTGAAGTGATGGCAAGTGGAGCGTGAGGAAAAGGTATTCTTCTTTTCCGCGATAGAGAATTTTTGTATTTTATTTCTACACTGTTGTCTGTTTTATACAGTACATTGCAATGCTCGTTGCGCGCTAGCGGGCAAGGCCAGGGCTGACTGCAGGTCGTTTTCTTGCGCAACAACTCTTGCCAACTTGACGAGGCACGACTCTCTTATTCATGCACAAGTAGTAGCCGTTTTAGTTACATGGTGTTGCTGCAGTTGCATAAAACAGATATATGTGAACGAAACAGCGATAATCGTGCCCGTTAAACGTCTTAAGAAAAGGATTTATCGCCACAACTTACTCTCTGTGACCTATGTCTCTTATATTTAAGTCAAAATGGCATAAAAGTCCAATAATCCACAACTTTTGCATATACTCAAGCAAAATCCTCATACTCAATTTCACTAATGTGTTTTCAGAGAATTTTTCTAATTTTAAAAAGACATTTTGAAAAAAGACATTCTTTTTGAATCACGGTTTATTTCACGGATTTATTTAAACAGGGTGTCACTTAATACGTGTATGTTTAACGAAACAAAAAAATAAACATTACAAAATTTATGATACTGAAGTTTGCGACGTTTCTTTTCGTTTATGAAAAACTAAAAAGCAAATATTTACTTAGTAATATTTGTTCCCGTATTTATTTACAACTTTTTTTGAAAAAATAATGTAAAAAGAATCTTTAGAAATTGTAAATAAATGTTTAGAAAATTTGAAAATAGTAATTTTTGTTTGTTTGTTTATATTTTTTTTGTTTCTTTATATTTTTTTTGTTTCTTTATATTTTGTAAACGAAAAGAAAACGTTGCGAACTTCAGCGTCGTCAAAATTTTAAAGAACGTGTAAGAATAGAAGCAAATGTAAAAGATAATTTGCAATTTATTAAAGATTGCTTATAGAAAAAGAGGTTGTTGAATGTAAAGGAACATAGTTTATTTATTATTTATAGTTTATTACTTATAGTTTATTATTTATAGTTTATTACTTATAGTTTATTATTTATATAGTTTATTATTTGTAGTTTATTATTTATAGTTCATTATTTATAGTTCATTAATTATATTAATAGTTCGTCTATTAGTTATTTATTAGTTATTTGTTCATTTCTTTATTTATTAACAAATTAACGAGAGCCCCTTTTATTTATTCACACTTATTCTTCGTTAATTCGAAAATTTAAGAAATTCCGGACTTTTCATTTGAGCGGATTGTGAAATTTAACAGCATGCCTTTGTTTCGAATAGTTTCATTAATGAAAGGTCATTTTTGTAATAAAGAAGCCATAAAGTTTGAAAAGTCAATTTTCTTCATTATAGTGGAAGCAAATGTCAGCTATCAAGTTTTAGTGAAACAAAAGCTCAGCCTTTATTGTTCTCGTGGTATTTGATTGTAAAAAAAAATGTTTTCAGCGTTAACGCATTGATTGTTATAAATGTTTTTGGGTTGGGTGAGAAATTGATTGTTGATCCGTGAGAATAAGGGGCAATGAAAAAGTTGCATTATGCACTCAATTCGTAGCTATAAATAATTACATCGATCAAGTAGAAGTCGATTTACGATTCCCTTGACCCAAGACCTCTACTTCAATAATCGCAGAGTCTGTCGACTCTTTACAGATTCGAATTCAATTCAATTCAAAATTCAAAATTCAATTTGAAAATTTTTCGTGTGAAAGTCCTCTTTTTTATTTATTTATTTTATTTTTTTTTTTAATCTCTTTATATAAGAGATTTTTTTTATTTTATTAGATCTTATTAAGGCTGGTAACAAAATTTGACATTTTTTCTAAAATCGTAGTTGCAAACAAGTATTTTTTCTGGACTGTTTCTATACGAAAATAATAAATGAAAAAATATTCTTCTAGATACAAAATTTAGGAGTGAATTGGTTTTCTAAAGTTAACGAACAATTGTGACAAATTGCAAACAAATTGAACCGATTTGTATTTTTAAAACGTGTATTTTTAAACATTTTCTAAAGTTAACGGACAAATGTGACAAATTATAAACTAAGATTAAACTGATTTTTACGAGTTTTTATTTTCAAAGAGTGTATTTTTAAAAAACGTATCGTAAAAAATGTATTTTTAAAAACGTATCCTAAAAAATGTATTTTTAAAAAACGTATCGTAAAAAATGTATTTTTAAAAACGTATCGTAAAAAATGTATTTTTAAAAATTCAGCGTCGTTACAAACAGTACTTTTCATACAAACTTTGATTTCATTTGAAAGTTTGAAAAATCACTGGTATTATAATACGTTGAAAAAAAAGGCGTGAAAGGAAACCAGTTAAACTTTTTCTGGGAATCTAAGAACGTTTCAAGCTTAGTGTCTTCAAAACAAAACTAACCTTTCCTATTACAGGATTCACGACGTGGATTTAATAGATTTATCTGACCCAAAAATTCCTCGATCCTCGATAAAGTTCCACTTGCGAAGATAAATAAGGTTACGCAGTCCTCGAAGAGACTTTAATGCCAGGGAATAACAATGGCGAAAGAGATTCGCTTTTCGTTCCAGCGTCCAAGTCTTTTTATTTTATTGAAATATTTACTTTCTTTTTATTTTACATTGGCATATTTAAAATAAAATAAAAAAAGTCACATGCGGATATAAAAATGCGTCTATGGTTTTTTTTACTATTTTATGTAACTGTAAATATCAGACGAAAGTTTCACGAACAGTTTACTTTTCCACTTTCATTTTGAACTCGATTTTAATAATCTGAAAATTATTTTACAACTCCTTTTAATAAAGCTGATAATAATTTATTAAACCTACGTTAAATGTGGATGCAAAATTTCTTTCCATTTTTAATTACAAGGGATTGTAAAAACGTGTGTTTAGTCATGAAAAAAATTTCAAATCCTAAAGTAAATATCGAGTGAATAAAAGAATGGGAAAATGAAATAGAAAAAATCTTTTCCGCAAAGATGAGAGTGCAAAAAGTTCTCGAAAAGTTTTAAAATATGCAAAACGTGAAAATATAATAGACGCAAATGAGTCAGTGAATTTCCAAGTTGATTATATGTTATATTAAGTTGATTTCAAGACAGTGACACAAATCTCTGACCTGTGTCAACTTGATCATTGCATGAGTAAAAAAGTGAGGAAAAATTGGCTGATTATTCGACGAGAATCTCAGACGTATGTGTAATACACAGAGAAACTGTGTTTTATATTCTGAACGTGTTCTCCTCACATGGTCTCCAATTAATTTATTGGTATAACTGGGTAAAGAGGATCTTAGAAAGCAAAACGTACATATTCTAATATATTCTCTGAACTAATTTTACGTAAGAAAATAAAATTTACGAAACGTGTAATGCTGCGTACTGAATTTATAGATTTGAATTATAGAAGGTGATAAAGATAGATAAGATTATGTGAAGACTGAAAAAGGACGAAGTAACTTTTAGATATATACTCGTGAGATACAAGGAAGTTTCTTATATTCAAGTCGTATTTTCATTTTTCTACAAAATAGTTTGTAACTTTCATAAAGAAATCAAATAATTTTAAAAAGCAACTGGATATGAGGATTTCTATCACTATTTCTGGGCTTTATCATCTCTGATAGATATTTTACCTATTCTTACCGTTATTTCGGGTAATTTATGTAATATCCCATCGAGCCTCCAAGTTTCGCGAAACTTTATAACCTTTTTAGGAAAAAATGGAAAAGAAAATATTTCTCTTTTAGGAGAATAATGGTTTATGATTCGCATTAAAAGCTTTAAATATTCTATGTATAAAAAAAAACGTAAAATACTGTACGTAAAAAACGTAAAATATTGTACGTAAAAAACATAAAATACTGTACGTAAAAAACATAATATTATTTTACGATTGTTACATAAAAAAAGTTTTCGAAAAATTGAAGATTTGCAAATTTTCAAGAATATTATTTCCATTAATATTTTTATAATTTTTTAAAAATAATATTCTAAATATATAAATTCCAATACAAAAAATTTGAAGATTGCGAAATTATTTTTGAAATAAATTGTGTTAATTCTGGTAGAAAATTGTATTCCTGGTTTGTAGAATATCCCTGGAATATTTATTTTATTTTATTCAAATATACAATACTGCCGTACATTTTTAAAAAGTCACTATCTGCCTCTTGTAGATAGTGTTTTTTTAAAAATGTAGGGCAGAATATTGAGTGTGATTTACAATATTTCGAATGAATAAAAATAATATAAAAATAATATTGATTATTTCGAATGATATAAAGAGTTACAATAATTCCTCAGAAATGATTATATTTTGAGTAGTACATAATGATGTACAATAATGATTATGGTTGAAAAATAGAGCGATATTTTACTATTTCAGATTCATGCAATAGACACACGAGAGGTGGATTATAGGTGAATAGCTCTTGAATCAAAATTAATACGGGTACTTCTTTTATGTGATGGATTTTTAGAATAAAAATCTTAGACCGTGTATATTCTTGAAAGTAGATAAAATTTCTTCAAGACTCAGTGGAAACTCAAAACATTCTAATGAACCTAAAGCATCTTAATGAACCCAAAGCATCTTAATGAAGCCAAAACATCCTTCAAATATTTTAACATACTTCCACCTTTTCATTAGTTTTTGGCATTGGCTTCAGCCATGAAAAGTAAATACTTTTTCATGCATGAAAATGAACAATGTAAACTAGAAAGAAACGTGAAAATCCCAAACGAAATGTAAATTAAATTCAACTACCCACACAAATTTGCTCATACGGATTAATTCTGTTTTGAATTAACAATGATTAAATCTTCTATTAATAATTATCAATTCTTCTATTAACAATGATCAAATCTTTTAGTAAAAATGATCAAATCTTCTATTAAAAATTAATGATCAAATCTTCTATTAAAAATTAATGATCAAATCTTCTATTAACAATTATCAAATCTTCGCGCTATTAACAATGATCAAATTTTGTCTACACTGACAATGAGAAAATGTACTCATTAAATTTTCACGAAATTTGACAGCTATGTTCAAAAATTCGAAATTTGAAAGCTGTGTCAAATTTTGTGAAAATCTAATGAGTATATTTTCTTAGTTTACAAAATTGAACCTTATCAAAAACTTTCGCTGAGATAGAATAACGTAGCCAAATAAGAATAAAAGAGTCTTACAAAAATTGTTTTGAGATGAATATTTTTGTGTCTGTCGATAAATTTAAATTTCCGAAAAAATGCATTAAAAGTGACGTACAAGAGAGGATGCAACTCGTCACTGATTAATCCACAAATATCTCGTGGAATTTAAGGTTGTTGGCTTAAGTAGAAATAGGATTATTTCTGCCAACATTTGAACTCTTTGAAAGACTCATAGCGCAACAATTAAGTCGCTAAATCCGAGTTGTGCTTTCTTCCATTCAGTACGTGCATCTTCTGTTGTAATTCATCAATTTTCAAATTGTTAATCTTATTATTATTTATGTAATCTACATTATCTGATCTACTTATATTGTTTATAGTCCATGCGTTGTTAAAGTTATTAAGATTACTGTCATCTGTATTTTTAAGCGATATTTTTTGTTTCTTTATTGTATATGATTATTACTGTATCTTTTTTTTTATAGTCCACAAGGTTTCCTAGGACTAAATATATATAATAAATAAATAAATAATTATTTTTGTTGGTGCACCAAATTCTTTCTTTTGTTACATCTGGTCGGATGGTTTTTTGAAATACAAAATTTCTTCAAATCTTTTCTTTCTTCAGTAGTGACTATTCTTTAATCAAATTGGATAATTTGTATGCTTTCTCAATAGTGACTATTCTTCAATCAAATTGGATTATTTCTGTTTGCTTCTTCAATAGTGATTATTCTTTAATCAAATTGGATTATTTCTGTTTGCTTCTTCAATAGTGACTATTCTTTAATCAAATTGGATTATTTCTGTTTGCTTCTTCAATAGTGACTATTCTTTAATCAATGTACAACCCTGACAAGCTTAATTGTATTGTTTTCTTTCCTTGTAGTTTGTAGAAATAAAAACTGTTGGTTTCCTGGCGCGTGGCGATTAGAAGGAGTATGATGATAAATTATTAAAAATAAAACAGTCACTTTAATTTACCATTTTGCACAAATTTATTTATCAAACAAACATAAAAGTCACTACACAAAGTCTTTTAAAAATAGGCCACATCAATTTTAGTATTAATTAATATAAATTCAAATTCAATCACACTCTTATAATTTGTGTATATCGTTCGCACGACCTTCGAGTACTAATCATTCTTTCTTAATTGCGATTTTCATTAGCTCATCGGCGATTGTCGTCAAAATTCGTTTATCCATAATAAGTTTTCTTACTCGCTCAGACAATCAAATTGAATTATTTCTGTTTGCTTCTTCAATAGTGACTATTCTTTAATCAAATTGAATTATTTCTGTTTGCTTCTTCAATAGTGACTATTCTTTAATCAAATTGAATTATTTCTGTTTGCTTCTTCAATAATGACTATTCTTCAATCAAACCGGATTATTTCTGTTTGGTTTTTTGATTACATAGTTGGATTTGTTGGTGAACCAACTTGGAACTATTTCCAAGAGTGAAAATTCTCGTAAATCTTGTTGCTTAAAGAAGACGATGTTCATGACAGTGGAGCAGCTTTCTGGTCCGTTTTAGCTGAGCGCTCCTGGATCGGTGTTGCGGCAAGGGGAAAAGAGAAACAACTAAAGGAAGAAGAAAAGAAGAAGAAGAAGCGAAGTGACTGCTGCTTGCCTTAGCAGTTTAGCTTTAGAAGGAAGCCAAAGAGTTGAGAGTGGAAGCAGGAGGAAGGAGGACGGCATTATTGACTATATACACTAAGTCCAGAGTCAAGGCCGCTCACTGCTCCGAGTTACTAACCAAGACGGAAACCTCGCTAGAGAAGGCTCTCCATTGGCTCCCTCTTTCAGAGGACTACCTATATACCCACCTACCTACCTTATACCTCTCGCTTATTCTCGCGGTCCACGGCCACGGCTCTATATACGTAATCACACATAAATACATACACTCTAAAACTACACAGTCACTGCTCGCCAAGCCGTTTTGTCGCTCTTGAGTTTCTTGCTGACGAGAGTACTGACCGCTGCGAAAACATTCGCCTGGAACACTGAAACACTGACCAGGCTAGGTGGTCACTCGGTTATTACTCCGCAACCACGACCGCGTCTCACTCGGATGATGCACCTCCAACACTAATAACAATTGCTCGGTCCATTCACACCGCTTGCTTCGATAAGTCAATCCAGCATTTCAATCTCTTGTCGCAATCTTGCTGAAAATTGGCTTCCAATCATCTACAAAAAAATTGAGCATCGGAAAGGGGATCTATCTTCTTCCTAGGAAGAATAAAGTTACCTTTTATGGTTACAAACACTTTTTTTTCATTCATTTTGTTTTGTCTTTGTATTGTTACAATTTTAGCTGGTTCCTACTTTATGCGGTTCCAAATTGTTTTGGTTACAGTTTTAGATGGTTCCGACTTTATATGGTTCCAAACTGTTATGGTAACAATTTTATTTTGTTCCGAATTTTTATGGTTCCAAATTGATATGGTTACAATTTTATTTTGTCCGGACTTTATCTGATTCCGACTTTGTGTGGTTCCAATTTGTTTTGGTTAGAATTCTGTCTGGTTCCGAAGTCATGTGGTTCCAAATTATTCTGGTTACAATTTTATTTGGTCCCGACTTTATATGGTTCCAATTTCTTATGGTTACAATTTTATCTGGTTCCGACTTCATGTGGTTCCAATTTGGTTTGGTTACAATTTTATCTGGTTCCGACTTCATGTGGTTCCAATTTGGTTTGGTTAGAATTCTATCTGGTTCCGAAATCATGTGGTTCCAACTTGGTTTGGTTAGAATTCTATCTGGTTCCGAAATCATGTGGTTCCAAATTATTCTGGTTACAATTTTATTTGGTTCCGACTTTATATGGTTCCAAATTCTTATGGTTACAATTTTATTTTGTTCCAACTTTATATGGTTCCGAATTTATATGATTCCAAATTGTTATGGTTACAATTTTTTTTGGTTCCGACTTTATGTGGTTCCAATTTGTTTTGGTTAGAATTCTATCTGGTTCCGAAATCATGTGGTTCCAAATTATTCTGGTTACCATTCTATTTAGTTCCGACTTTATATGGTTTCAAATTGTTTATGTTACAGTTTTATCTGGTTCCGACTTTATTTGGTTCTTTGTGGAGAAATTTAAATTTCTAAATTATTTGTGAAAGAAATTCTTTTTGTTATTAATATTAAAGTATAGTCGAACTTGCAAATAAATTTAAAAATTTGGCAGAAAACAGAGATTTCACAAATTATATTATTCTTATTATTGATGAAAATGTAGACAATGCTTCGTATATAAGAAAGCAAAAGAATTCAACTAAAATATTAACTTCAAGAAAATATTGAGATTAAAATATTAACTTCAAGAAATTGTTGAGATTAAAATGTTAACTTCAAAAAATTGTTGCGATTAAAATGTTAACTTCAAGAAATTATTAAGATTAAACTTGAAGAAATTATTAAGATTAAACTTGAAGAAATTATTAAGATTAAACTTGAAGAAATTATTAAGATTAAAATATTAACCAATATTGATGGAAGTTTAATCTGAAAAGGCAAACAATTTGTACAAAGATTTGTATTCTGAGTGCAAATGTAATATCTATTATAACATAGATAGTGTAGATGTTATAACGTGGAGAAGGAAAACTGTTGATGCAATAGTTGTAAAACTGTTCATTTCTACAACTACTTTCAGTTGTTGAGTTTACCTCGGAGAAGTCTATAATTATAGTTCAACTCAACATTGCACAACTGTAGTTGTTCTTGAATATTGGACCAGTTCAGCATGAATATTTTGTTCTTGAGATCCTTCAAGACTTCATTCCATTTTAACGTTAAAACCAATTTCATATTACGAAAATATTCTAATGAGAGAATGCCGTTCTTGTAAGCTTATTCAGTTAAAATTTAGTCAATAATTTGTACTTATTTTAAAAACCACTATTTTATCTCCTGCGACTAATTTCATCGGATCAATGTATTCCATTCTGAATCTACTCTTCAGACTTTAAAAACAATCACACCATTTTTAGAAAACATTATATTTTATTTTAACACTGGCTATTGATTTTAATCTCCTTAATTTTAATCTCATTTTAAAAATGTTGCAACGAATTTTTAAAAAATAGAAAATTTCAAAAGTATTGAATTGAAAAAATGATTCTATTTTATAATTATTAAAATGTGTCATAAACTTTGATAACCAATTGAGATGCAGAAGAATTTAATAATATCCAATGTTATTCAAAAACTATTAATAATTATTATTTAGCTTCTAGTAATATTTGTGACACGATCTGAAGAAAGGGACCTTAGAAGCATTTGTTTTTCTTGAATAGCTTTTTTGTATTCTGTCGAGAAAAACTGTTTTTGTCTGCAAATAATTAAAAGGGAAGCATTAATTAAGTCAAAACTGTCAGCAAACATAACCTAATTTCAAATGCTTGTGAGGTCCCTTTCTTCAAATCGCGTCACATTTAATAGTTATTGTTTAGCATTTAGTAATATATAATAATTATTTAGTATCTACTAATATTTAATAATTATTATTTACCATCTAGTAATATTCAATAATTATTACTTAGTATCTGGTAACAATAATTATTGTTCACCATCTAATATTTAAGAATAATTATTTTCACACGGATACTCTGCGTTGTTGGATCATTTCTAAAATTGGCGCAAGTAATTTCTTCAACCATAAACAGTTTTCTTAGTACGAGAAGAAAACTATCATAAATGTCTGACTCGTAAAGGAGACCTTGTGATTTTAGAGTCATTTTTGAGACTATTATTTAGCTAATAATATATTGTTTGAAAAATATGACAACTGCAGAGCTCAACAACTTGCACAATCTTCTTTTTCCTTATTTATTTTTTAACTCTTTTTTCTGGAACTTGCAATTACAGGCTGCAGTTTGTTACACTGATAAAATTGAAAATGGCTTGCTCTTAACAAATTACAATTAACGCACAGTTATAATCACTTACTCCTTTCGTGTAACTATTATACTGTTTTTCTCAACTTTCTTAATTAACTGACATATGTTTTACCGATAATTTTGTTTCTAATGTATAGAATTATATAAGCGATGTTTTAGCACATGGATCTTTAATATCATTTCCTGTATTCGTTTGCAATTATTATCTCAGAAAATAATTCTGCTTGAGATCATTACTTTGATCGGTTTTTATTCTCTTGTTGGAATCTTGATCGCCACTGACCTTGAAAAGTGAAATCCAAATAACTCGTTATTCTGATGAGATTGAATTTTCAAAAATTGCGCAAGGGATATTAAATTCAATGCTAAAGAATTTGATTTCTTCTGATTAGCTTGTTTCCTAGGATCAATTTTTCTTACTAGAATGTTTCTAAAGATTTTTTTCTTGTGTTATTTATATTTTTTCTCACGTATTATATTCTTCTCTTTCGTATTAGTTATATTTTTCTCTCTCGTGTTGGTTACATTCTTCTCTCTCGTATTAGTTATATTCTTCTCTCTCGTATTATTTTTTTCTCTCGTTAGGTCTGATTTATTAATTGTGGTAATAAATGATACTCGTAGAAATCGGTGTCATAAATTATGTGGTTTTAATTATGCAAAGGAACAGTTTATAATTCTTTTTCTCAATGCGATTAAATTAAAATGAAGGAAAGAGCAAGATTACAGCTGTGTCGTAATTGCATTAGATTTTCGTTGACCATAGATATCTCAAGAATAGAATGTAGGCGGACATGAGTGGAAAAGACTTTGATGTTGCCTCCCACGCCTTTTCATTGAAGTTACGATATAATTCTTCCGCATGACCGATTGAAGCCTCGAACGATGAACAATTACGAAAAACAATAGACGTAATTCAATAGCAAGAAATTGTAATAAAGATGATGCATCCTTGGTGCACTATTTCTTCTTATTCTTCTTTGTCTTCGCCTTCTTCGTCTTCTTCCCTTCTTCCCTTCTTCGACTTTTGCTTCTTTTGCTTCTTTTGCTTCTTTTTCATCTCATCATCATCGTCGTCTTCTTTTTCTTCAAGAGAAGGGGTCCAAGGTTCTTCTACTGGTCAGATAATAGAGAAAAACTTGTTGAGAACAGGTTCTTGCGATTGCATGATTTTCCTTTAATTCTATTCTTGAAATGTTGCTAAGAATGTTATGGAATTTTCTTCTTTCCTAAGAGTCTCGAGTGAAAGTTCCAAGATTTAAAGGTTTTGTGACTTTGAAGGTTTCAAGTTTACAAAATAGTTTTCTCAATGTCTCTGAATTTTAAAAAATGATGAAAATCTCTAAGCAAATATAAATCATTGGGAAATAGCGGTAACTGACGAATACTAAAATGCATATTTATAAAAGTCAGGGATAACATTAGATTTATCTGTAAAAATAAATAAATCTGTGGAAGCGGAATCTGTAAAACTTTAGAAATAAATATATTCATAAAAGAAAAAGTTATTGCTATTCGAATGATATTAAAATGCTGCTATTTAAATTGCAGTTAAATTAATATAATTACATTTGAATAAAAAATTAATATATTTACATTTGAATAACAAATTAATATATTTACATTTGAATAACAAATTAATATATTTATATTTGAAAAACAAATTAATATATTTATATTTGAAAAACAAATTAATATATTTGTATTTGAATAACAAATTAATATATTTACATTTGAATAACAAACTAATATATTTACATTTGAACAACAAATTAATATATTTACATTTAAATAACAATTAAATATATTTTTGGAGTAAAAGAGTTGTAGAATGTTCTTGAGTCACGAAGGGAACTAACACAGCGGAGGAATTAATTGGCCGGAGATAAGAAAAGAAGAATAATAAAGAACGGAAGTTTCATGAGGCCAGGACGGAACAGGTTCTTCAGTCATTTTGATATTATCCTTAGGGCTTAGGTTATTACTCCCCTTCTCTTTCTTTCTTCTCTTCTTCTTTTTCTCTTGTGTTCAAAGCAAACATTCAAGTTCCAGACTTACATCACAGAGACATCCTTGACGTAAGGATTAATGGAAATTTCCCAAAGAGATTTCATGTAGCACATGTAACATACTGACTAATCGAATTTAATCCTCAGAATCCTCCCTACAGTTGAATTTGTAAAGAATTTTTCAACAAGAACCATCCTTTTAACAAGCGTGTCTATTTTTATCGCAAGTTTTCTTCAGCATGAATTTCTATCTTCTTCCAGTTAATAATACACGTAATTTCAGTTTGTTATTACAGTTTATTGTAATTTTAGTTTATAATTTTAATTTGTAATTGTAATTTGTAATTTTAGTTTGTAATTTTAATTTCTAATTTTAGTTTGTAATTTTAATTTCTAATTTTAGTTTGTAATTTTAGTTTGTAATTGCAATTTGTAATTTTACTTTGTAATTCTAATTTCTAATTTTAGTTTCTAATTTTAGTTGTTGTTTTCAGTTTATTGTGATTTTCGTTTATGAAAATTGTAATTTCAGTTGAATCGGTTTGGTAATTTTTCATGTCAGGACTTTGTAACAGATTTAGTATTTTTTCTTTTTAATAAATTCTTCCTGAGCAAAGTATTCAATTTTGTCTTCGTCATTCATTTTCCTATTGTTAAGAATTCGAAGATCTTTCTAAGGAAAATTCCAAACTCAGAAACACTGTAGCACGTCAAGAACCCACACATAATCGAACTTGAGATATTATTGATGACAGGCGTACACAACAGTGCATTAGTTTGCTCTTCTGCAGTACTTTCACCGACCGTGACTTCTACACGTTCCATATTCGAGAGAAGCTCTACCAGTTTATCAGATAATAAGGATTTCTCTCCACGAGTTGAAAATGTCGTTTCTTTATAGTTTATAAAACAAAATCTTAAAATGCTGACTCTTACTATTTAAAAACTGTATATTTAATTTTTTTATTCCTCTCAACTTTTACTCTTTTTCAATTTTTACTCTTTTTCATTTTTCACTCTTTTTCAATTTTTACTCTTTTTCATTTTTCACTCTTTTCCAATTTTTACTCTTCTTCATTTTTTACTCTTTTCCAATTTTTACTTTTCTTCATTTTTTACTCTTTTTCATTTTTCACTCTTTTTCAATTTTTACTCTTTTTCAATTTTTACTCTTCTTCATTTTTTACTCTTTTTCATTTTTCATTTTTTACTCTTCAATTTTGTACTTTATTATTTTGTATCTTATAATTTTCTTAAGTTCTGTACGTTTCTTGATTTTGTATGTTTAACTTTTACAACTTTTATAATTTTGTGAATTTTATATTTTTCATAAATTTATATTTTTTATAAATTTATATTTTTTATATATTGGCAGTTCTTTTAGAATCGCTTAGTATTTCTCAAAAAGCGTACGTTTTGATGTTTCGATGACTTATTTTATTTATTAACTTGTATTGCCAAGAATGAAGATTCCAAGAGTTTATATTTACGTTTATAGGACATTAGCAAGAACATCTTGAATATTTTTATATTTGCTAGTTGATTTTATTCCGAGGTTGTGAAATATCTGGATCCTTTTGATCTTCATAACTCTCGCGACTGCCAAGGTGCAAGTCGTCGCATAAATCTGTAAGTTGAACATAAAAGAGTCGTTAAAATGTTGATTCTACTCGAGAAGAAACGTTTTCTATAGCTATTGTTTCTGGACGATTAAAACATGTTTATTTGTTATTTAAACATTTAACCATCTACTTCAATTTGGAGCAGTTCATTATAAATATTAAATTAAAAACTTTACAAACAAACTTGACAAGCTTTTCATTATTTATTAAATACTTTGCTTGAATGACTTAAACAATTTCTATGTTTTTTTTTTATCTAATATTATTAAGTCGTTTACATTTTTGCATTTTAATTACAATCAACATGTCATAGTTCAATATTTCATGTAAAGTTGAACTTTAAAATCAAGTTTTATTATTTTTACTACAAAAATAATAAATACATTTATTAAAAATTTTATTAAAATGGTAATCATACAAACATTTATTATGTTAAAATTATGTATTTATTAATAAAATCTAATTATGTAATTATAAATATAAATTAAATATAAATATATGTCATTATTTAATAATGACATAATTTTAACATAAATGTTTGTTTAATAAATTTTATTAAAAGAAGCATTATTTTAAAAAATAATTAATTTCGTGGCGTATTGGATGATTTAAAATGGCATAACCTTACAAATTTGCATTCTTACAAAAGTAGTTTTTTAACACCAACAACAGTAATTATTCAACATTATTCAATGATTTCTGGCTTGAAAAAATCATTATTCACCTCATTTAACTGAAAAAGACTCAAGAATTTTGCGATAAACACAAAATTGAACATACAGTAACCACGACAGTAACTGTCAAAAAGCAGTTTCATTTCTATAATAAATCGTTTCTGATTTCTACCAAAACGTTAAATGTACGAACCTCAATTATTTTCTAATTATCTTCTTTATTGTTTCTTAAAAAATAACATTGTTTTATACAACATTTTATTAAAAACGTATATGACTTTGATCCACATAACCTAAAAAGTTGAGTCTTTATAAGAGCAGATTTTCTACACCAATAACTGCAAGCATTCGAAATTATTATCAATTCAATCATTGTTGTACGAAATATTGTTATGTTGTCTATTCAATTGGTAAACTTAATTATTTTATATGTTAATAGTATAATAAACACATCAGCTGACATTTTACGTTTCTAAACCTTAACTTAACGAAATTGACAATATCGATTATATCGATAACTGTCAAAAAAATATCGAGGTAATAATAAAGCAGTGCTACCAATAGCAAAAAATTAAAAGTTCAATAAAGTAACCTACAATTTTTGGGGATTCCCGTGTTTCCCTCTATTTTTTGCATGGACTTTTTTAGGATTCCCCTGCGAAAAACACTTTGATATATGGGAATCCCCGTAAAATGAAGGTTGGCAACGTGTGAATATTCAACTATAAAATTTAGCGGCAAATTCAAACAGTTTTAACAAAAAAAGTCAAATAATAATAGTTACAAATATAATATAAATAAATATAAATATAATAAACCTTTTTTTACATAATTGCCGTAATAAAATACTATTTATTTCCTCATTTTCGAAAAATAAGGTCTGATTCGGCGTTTTTAAAAAATAAAACTTAATTTTGCATTTTCGAAATAATAATACATTTTTAATTAATAAATATTAATAAATTTAATTCCGCTTTTCTAAAAAATAAGCTTTAGTTTTCTATTTTTGAACAGTACAATTTAATTCTTTTTAAAAATATTATTCTTTTTTTAAAAATATAATTCTTTTTTTAAAAATATAATTCTTTTTTTAAAAATATAATTCTTTTTTTAAAAAATAAAATTTAATTTTCCATTTTCAAGGTGTACAATTTAATTACGCTTTTCTAAAAAATTAGCTTTAATTCTGTATTTTTGAAAAATACAATTTAATTCTGCTGGTTTTGAATAATTCGTATACGAAATATTTTTCGTTGTAAAAACTCTGGTATTTTAAAAAAACACTTCATTCTTCATATAATTTAATCTTATAAGAAGTACATCTTCACAAAATGTGTATAGGAAAACAAACCTTTTATAAACGGGTTTTGAAATTGAAAAGCTAAAAGTGAAGGTCTTAATGGAGTGGCATTAAGTTCCCTTAATCGACAACCTGATCAGAAAAAGTGGGGAACTCTCCAAATGACCTGAATTCCTAAATCTATTATATTCTATTTTCACCGCTTATAAAATAGATCCCTTTAAAATTACCCAACATTTCCAACACGGGAAAAGAGTGTCAAGTACCGTATATTTTTATTATTCTTCCACTGATAATAATTTCTTTATGAAAAATAAACGTGAAAAATATATAAACCTGTATTTTAGGAAAGTATGAACGACAAAAGATAAAATAAGAGTGTGTGTCTATAATACTGCACGTGTATTATAAATTATAATGATATTAAAGTTTGCAACGTTTTTTTCGTTTATAAAAAACTAAAAAGTAAATTTCTGTTTATTTAATTATTTTTCTATTATTTATTTATCATTTGTGTAAAAAGATAAAGCAAAATAGACTAATTGAAAGTTGCGAATAAATACCTAGAAAATCAAAAACAGACAAAATTGTTTTGTCATTTTTCATAAACGAAAAAATGACAAAATTGTTTTGTCATTTTTCATAAACGAAAAAAAAACGTTGCGAACTTCAGCGGCGTAAATGATAGAAATCAAAATATAATTAAACTAGTGGAAAATTATGTTCATTTCATGAACATTTTGCTTCCTCATAGAGAAAAAATTTTAAATTTAAAAAAAGTAACATTGACATATTTTTCATAA
>WNHD01005394.1:0-10818 GCA_011057455.1 Ganaspis sp. Gsp50 | reverse complement strand
TAACTATCCAGTAGCGTCTGAAATTCTAAAAAACGATTTTTTTGTAGACGATCTTTCTACTGGAGAGAGCACAATTGAGAAAGCTATTTCTATTCGCAATGATTTAATTTCACTCTTAAAAAAAGAAGGTTTTACCCTTAGAAAATGAAGGTCAAATGATCAGAGACTCATTAAAGATTTGCAAAATGATTCTTTAGTTTCACACATGTCACTCAATCCAAATGAAATAATCAAGACGCTTGGTCTCAGCTGGAATCCAAACACCGATCAAATTTTATACACGGTCAATTTATTCGATGCAGAAACGGTCATTACAAAAAGATCTATTCTCAAGCAGCAATTTTTTCTCAAGCAGCAAAACTGTTTGACCCTCTCGGTCTCTTAGGTCCCCTTACATGGTAGCTAAATTATTAATTCAAGATTTGTGGCAAATAAAGTTGACATGGGATGAAGAAATCCCAGAAGAATTTCGCAAAAAGGGGTTAGATTATAAAAATCAATTACCCCTCTTAGAAAAGGTACAATTCGATAGGTGCGTTACCATTCCTGATGCCGTTAAAATAGAACTAGGGTAGTCGGTACAATATCAATCTGTGAAACGATTTATTAAAAATATTTTGTAGCTATTCACATTTTAACGAAAAGGCCAATCATTGTAGGGTGGCCAACCATTGTACCGTTTACTCATGGTTTTTCAGACGCAAGTTTTAAGGCATATGGAGCGGCACTTTATTTACGATGCACCGATACGAATAATTTATCTTCTTTAAGAATTTGTTTGAAAAGTTAAAATATCTTTAAAATTACCAAAATGAAAGAAGATTTTCGAAAAATATAAGACAATTTTCTCAAAAACACCGCTTTCTTTTGGCTACAATTTTTACAACAAAATGTTGTTAATATGATGAAAAATAAACATAAGTTTTAAGCGGGCTAAACAATATTTGTAGTTTGGAGAATCTTTTTTCTGAAATTTAAAAAGTTACATTTTGCAAGTATTTAGAATAATTTTTCTTTAATCATTTTCCAATCGTATTTAGCTGTTCTAGCCGTGTATTGAACTCGTTTACCATGCTTGTTGCATTCAATCTTCCAAACGTGAAATTTTAGAATCTTTTAAAGTATAAGAGCATTCTTGCACTTCCGATTTTTAATTTTCAGAAAAGTTTCGAGGTCTGCAGTCAAGATTAGAAGTCACATCACAACAACTAGAAACGATACACAATTTGGAAAACTCACACCTGATATCCATTGATAATGCTGAAGGTTTGCAAAAGAAGTTCAGAAGTGCACTTCTTTGATAAAACTACTTCCAATCTCGACTGCAGATCTTGCATATGTTCGAAAAACTAAAAATCGTGAATACAAGATTGCTCCTTTAATTTCAGGGAATCAAAAATCTCACGTTTGGAAGGTTCAAGGCAATAAAGAGAGTAAACGAGTTCCATGATGGAGAGATAACGACAATTAAAGTCATAAAATAAAAATCTTCAATAAAATGAATGATATGAAACTTATATACTTAAGCGTAAATAGTTTTTTAGTGAAACTATTTAGTTTAATAAGAAAAAAATTATTCTTAATACTTGCAAAATGTAACTTTTTAAAATTCAGAAAAGAAATTCTCCTAACTAAAAATATGGTTTAGCCCGCTTGAAACTTATGAAAATTTCTTGTTATATAAAAAACATTTCCCGATAAAAATTTGAACCATTAGCGGTGGTGTATTTGAGAAGATTGACTTTATACATTTTTCGAAAATCGACCGCCACTTGTTTAATTACAAAGATCTTATATTTCAAACTGATTCTTAAAGAAGACAAATATTTATATCCGTTTTTATTTTATAAAGTACAAATTTAAAAAAAAGTCAAACTCTCAAACAGTAACCAACATACCTTGCTTTGCGATAGCTGAAAAGTTAGAATTGTTTTAAAAATTGTATTATTATTTATCATTTACTTTATCATTATTTAGAAAAAACTAAAATTATAGATGAAATAAATCTCGAATAATAATACTTACCATATCTCACATATTTTGCTTTTGTTTGGTTATTTTTGCCATTCGCACGACTTGAGACCACCGGAAATAAAGTTTTTTCGTTTAATAAATTGAAATTTGATGTGTCTGAAGAAATTGTATTTTCTGATATATGATTATCTGAGCTTCCTTTTTCATTTAATGATATTTCTTCATTTTTCTCGTTGTTTGTAGTTAAGTCGTACAATTCCAAAGTAACTGAATCATTATTTTCCTCGACTTTGGATGCCTAAGAAGAGAAAATTCCGATTACTAATTGATATTTGCCATTTTTTACATTCTCATCACTTTGAAATTCTTTAAATTATAATGATTAAAGCTCTGTCTCAATTAGTAGAAGAGATGTATGCAAAACCTTCGCAGTTCGTCTGACAATGAATAAACTCGGTACATACGCCTAAATGGCGCTATTCAGAGGTTTTGTTAAAGAAATTCGAGAGAATTCGAGAGATTTCCTCCCAATAAAAAATTGACTTAGAGCGCAGTACGGGCATCAATGGAGAACAGTACTGGGTCCGTACTGGGGAAATAAAATACTGGCATAATACACAAAATCTTCCTTGAGCTGGGTTATCAATGTGGGAACAAGCTAGCTAGACAAATTGTATGTATAAAAATAAAAACTTTGTTTCATTTTTTCAGTGTTAATTGATATTTTTTCATAAAATTTGTATGATATTTAAAATTATATTTCTTACTATTAATTCTGAAATTGCAAGTTTGTTTTGTATTTTGAACACAAATCACAAGACTCAAATAAATGGAACACTCAAACTGTGTTAAGGGGTCTACCCACTTTAGACTCGCTAAAAAGTTGCTACCTAGATAGCACTAAAATTTGCGGGAAGTTTGCAGCAAGTTATCCGCGTTAACTTCACAAGTTGGCATGGATAACTTGCTGCGAACTTGTTCTCTATACAGAAATGTGCGCCCCTTTTATAGTTATCTGTGATAGCTTCCTGAAAGTTATAAATGTAAACCTGTTGAAAGTTTTCACAGTAAGTTTGCAGATTATTCGCAGCACATTATTAGTGTCAATTAAAAAAAATGATATTTTTTTTTCTTACAGTTGAATGTCTCTTTCCTCAAATACATAACTTCGACATTAAAAAGATAATTTAAAAGTAGTGCGCCGATTAAACTATCTTATTTCTCTTAAAAAACTACTGCGCACAAGCAATTAATTTTAAACTTGTTTATGTAAACTTTTTGCAAACTTTACCAAGTGATGGCGCGAATCAACTTCTCTTGCAATCGTTCTCAAACTTATATGTTTTAAAAGAGGCTGTTATTAACGAATTCGTATTAAAGTACTAGGCTGCTTTCGTCATCTTTGGTAAAAAGATATCAAGCTATGGTGTTTGTGAAACGACGCCTTAACAGTTCTCTTTCAGAACTGAAAATATGCAATAGGTTTTGCAATTTTGTTTTCTCAATTTTTAATAAATTTTATACAAAAAAAATTTTGATATTTCTACTTCCTCCTATTTTTCAAAAATGAACTGAACTAACATTTTAATATTTCAGATAATTTCTTAAATCTATTTTACGAAAATTTAAATCGATCATTTCCGAGAAGATACCACTGATAATTTCCGGGAAGTTACTACGGATAACTTGCGAAAAGTTAACACGGAAAATTATAAATGGGACGGACATTTCGAATAGAATCCAAGTTCATTGCAAGTTATCCATGTAAACTTCTAAAGTTAACACTTCCTGCTAACTTCCTGTAAACTTCGGTGCTATCTGTGATTATTTCAGTCAGATGTAGTGCAGTAACAAATAGTAAAAAAGAATTAAAAATATTGTTTCTTAAAAAAAATTAAGCATATTTTATTCAGTCGAACGTAAAATTCTGAAATTTGTAATCGCTTTCGTTCGACATTATTCCTGATTACCACCTCATACGGCAAGAACTAAACATGGAAAATAGGAAATTAATTAAGAACAAAGCATGTTGTTAGGTATAGATTGATATACAAAAACAAAATTTTATTGAAAAATATTTAAAAATGTCGGCTTGAGAACCATTCTTTTTACACGGTTTTTCTGTGCAAGGGGAGGGGGTATGATGCGATAGCCAGAAAAAAGGTTATTTTTGTGATTATTTTTTAAAGCAACGGTAAATATTTTTATAAAAATTCTTCTTAGATATTATTAGGTAATTATTAAAGAACATTTTAGAAAATTCTTGTTAAAAAATATAAAGATATGTGTAACCGTAGAAGTATTGTTAACAGCGTCGTCCGAAAAATGGAATTTGCGGTGAACATCATAACTACTCGACATTTTATCTACAATCAAAAAATGAAGTACATTATGTTAGAAGAATAATTTTGCCTGCCAGCAACGTTTCCCTTTTCTTCTTTTGGATATTAGAATTTTTAACGATTAAATAGCGCAAAACACCCGTTTTCCGCTTAAAATTGCCGCCATTTTGTACCTGTGTCTTGAGAAAAAAAAAGGAAAGAAAAGAAAAACGTTGGGGGCGGGTATTTTATGTGTTAAAAAAGTGTGCCAAAATTGGTTAACATCGGAGCAGTAGTTTTTGAGTGAAAGTGTTCTCTAACTTTAATAATTATTATTTCGAGAAAAATGCGTTTAAAGTTAGAACGTTCAAGCGCTCAAATGAATACTTCTGAACAGGCGTTATAAAAGTACTTTGGAATGGAATAAATATAAAGTATTGTAGGTCACTTGAAACGTTAAAAAACCAGCTGTTAGAATATATTTTGATCAAATTTTTAAATACAACCATTTTATGAGAGAAATAATATGTTTTGTCTAAAATGTTTATTTATTACTTCCTGATGTTAAATTGTTTTATTTTATATGCTGAATTGGATTCGTTTGTAATATGATATGTTTGATAATTACTTCATTCTTTTAAATTTGCTTTCACTATTTGAAGAAATATATAGCATGCTTTGTCTCAAATTTTGATTTATTACTTCTTTCTGTTATATTTATAGTATAATGAATTTATCCCTTGGTGAATCGAATACGTAAAAAAGACTTTATCAATCAATCCGAGTCAAATTGTCAGGTTTATTAAAAATAAAACCACAGGTTGAAAGTTTCGACAGTAAATTTGTCCTCTTCAGAACTAAAAAGTTTTATTCACAATTAAATCAAATTTTAATACACAAAGAAAAAATATATATATATAATATAAAAGTTTTTCCCTTTTTGAATTAAAAACATAATTACCGTAAAATTAATAAAATTTATACATTTTATCGAAATATTTTGTCAAAATGTTTATTTAGACATTGTCGAGACAAATGTCAAGTACAGGCTAATGCAATAACAATAATTACTTATAAATATTTAGCAACGTCACAGGTCAATGACATGACAAAATCGAACAAATCGAAGAAAGATATTTGAAGAAAAAGAAAACAAACGAAACCATCCCAGAATTATAATTAAAAATTATTTAAATTTGCTTAAGAAGTACAGTCTGTAATTTTTATTTAGGAATTTTAAATCTTCTTTTTTCTTTATGGAACTTTTTTGTAAATTAATGTGGATCATTTCGGACATTATTCTCTTTCTCCAAACCGACTCGTGGTACAAAATAGAGAAATTATCCCAGTCAAAATCATGTCCATGCACTCTTTTATGTGTTGCTATTACATTTGTTTAACATTTTTTATGCTCCGAAACTCTCATTCCTACCATTCTCTTAGTTTCACTAACATACGAAGCAGGACATTGTTTACAATTAAGTTTATATACTGAAAATGTATCTTTTCTGAACCAATCCGTAATCAAAGAGATATTACACTTTATAATTAAAACATCGATAAACGAAATAGAATTATTCTTTTTTAACTTTTAAGTGAATTGAAGCCCAGAATCATATGAATTGAAAACATGAACGATTTCATACAAACAATTTTTCGGAAAACAAGTAATTATGTCATGAACATTTCGATGGAAAAAAAGAGGCACAAAAGACAACTCCTTAAGACAACTAAATTCTAAGTCTTGCATTACGAGATCCGCAAAAAGACCTGAGATAGGTGAACCCATAGGGGTTCCATAAGTTTGTTGATAAAAAGTTTTATTAAATATAAAAAAAGAATTGTTAAAAAGAAATCAACAAACATTTAAAAGATTATCCAATGGTATGTTAAAAGATCTACAAATTGTACTGTAGCACCTGGTAATGCTTTCCAGAACCAGATCTAATCCAACATTGGTAAAAAAAGATTTTACATCCAGGCTAACAAGGATGTAATCGTCAGGAACTTTTATATTAGAAATTTCGTTTTTAAAAGTAAAACTGTTATCAATATATGAGTCACAGTTTTTTACAGATTTACTTAAAGATTTTGGCAACCATTTTGCCATAAAGTATGTTGGAGAGTTAACCAAAGAGACTATGGTTCTGAAAGGATTACCCTCTTTATGTATCTTTGGTAAACCATAAAACCTAGGTAACATAGTATCGGTTTGCGTCAATTCTTCGTTTTGATAAACCCTATCTAAAAAATTATTATCATTAAGATGTTTTAACATTTCATGACAGTCCTTTCGTAGCTTATTTAAAGGATTAACATCGATTTTTCGATAGGTTTCAGAATCGAAAAGCAAATTTTTAGCCTTTATGATGTACTTATCCCTGTCCATAGCCACAGATACACTACCCTTATCCGCCGGGGTGAACATTAGATTATTATTGGTTGAGGTTGTATAAATTTCTTCATATCATCAAATTTTTTAACAATATTCTATTATTAATATCCAGATGTGTATGAGTCAACTTTTTTCCCCATAAATTAAAACTGTGTAATAATTTCAATTTAAAATTGTCAGTTTGGTTATCTAATTCGTTAAACACAAAAAAAATATTCAATAGGTTTTATATAATCAATTAAGGTATTTATCGAAAATTGTGAAGGGAAAGTATAACCATTGCCTTTCTATTATATTTATTTAAATTATCTGAAAAATGTCCTACCATGAGATAGAGATTGATAAAGATACAAATAATGAGATAAAAAAGGATACAAATAGAAATTAAGCGTGTATAAAAAGGATTCATCGCAAGCCTTTATTCATTCTTAAATTTGGAAATGAATGGTGTATGCCGCAAAAGAAAAAATAGAGTTTGAGTGTCGAATAGACCGTTCCTTTTAATTTAGATCTAAGAGTTAAAGAATCTAGTTGGATATTTACAAACTTTTCGTGAATTAATAGGACATTTAAAAAAACTAAATATCAGTGATAATGAGTTTTGAAAAAGTGAATAGTGTCGGTATGAGCAAACATTCTCTAACAACAAAAATAAATAAATTAGAGGAAAATAAGCAGTATAATGTGTCAAGTATAAAACTTGTGACAACAAAGTTTGGCCCTACAGTCGTTGCAGAGATTGGAAAAGAGTTTACAGTGCTTTTACGAAAGAGAATTATAGAGGTATTTTTTGAAGAAGAAAACTTACTACCATATTTAAAAGAATTATCTCTTAAGAAAAAACGAACTTCAAAATATTTGGAAAGAAACCATAATTTATTTCAATTTCTTCAACTGTAACAGAAAACAAATAATTTGTATACCAAAAAATCTACTTTTTTGCTCAAGTAGGTACTTTTAACTTGAATTCATCATTTACAAAACAGCTTACAATAGGATTAACATTTTCAATCAATGGAGAGTTAATATTCATCTTCAAATTTGTGTCAAGTCATCCACGAAACAATATTTCTTTTAATTTTCAAGATTGGAACATATTCAAAAAATATGTCAACATAATCTCAGAATATTTTAATGGCAAATAAACTCTACCCATTTATAATGAAACAAACTTCTTTTGAAATTTTAAAGCATCTCATTTCATGTATTCACCAGCGTTTTGAAGCATTATCTGCTGTAAGATTAAAAGAATTGTAAAACTTTATTGTAAAATTTATTGTAAAAGTTCTAAAATATACAAATGTAATTAAAAATGAAAAAACTGATTTTTTTTAAATTTCATTATACTAAATTACTAAAAATGTTAGAAAGGTAATTTGTTTTAACAAAACGTTTTGAATTTAAAGAAATGTTAATTGATATAATTGCATTTAATGTTGCGTATTTATCTCAAAAAGTAGGTGATGAAATTTCTAAAATGAATGGTAATAACGATGAAAGAGTATTTTTGTGAAAAATGTTTTATTAATAAATTTATATTGTATAACATTTACAAGTCTGATTCATTTATCCAACTATTGTGTGTATTATCAAAACCCAACCATTTTACAAGTACTTGACTACCACGTTTTCGAAGTATTTTTTTAATCAAATGGATGTCTTAGTTTTTGACTTTAGCAAGTTATTTTTCATAAAAACAACCAGATATATGATTTTCTTCGTGATCTTAAAGAACATATGTTATTGTTTCAGTATTTTTTACAAGACTTACAGCGAAAATTTTATTTGTCCAATTTGGTGTACATCCTTTTTCAAAAACATTTTTAAATTTACTGAGACGCTTTTTATCTCCAAATTTAAATTTAAGTGCCTTAGCTAAACGTTTTACAATATTTTTCTTATATACGTGAAATAATACATTACTCTGATTATAAACTGTAACATCCTTTGGTTTAATTTTAATATTACGTTGTTTAGTATCATTATAAGATAACATTAAATCAGAGAAAATATCAATCCACTTATAATTACCACGCATACTAAATTGTATCCACATTTTATTTTTTAAAGTTCGGTTAGATCGTTCACAATTTGACGCATTTAAATTAGAATAAGTAGAGGGCATGTTAATATTATAACGCTTCATAATATTTTCAAAATGTAAATTATAAAATCCTTTTTCTCTATCAACTTGTAAGATTTTATGTATGCGTTCCTTTTTTAAAACAATCTTCATTGCAGCAATCTTATTTTCACCTTTTTTAGACTTTGCAGGAACAGCCCAAGCAAATTTGGAGAATATATCAATGACTGTTAACATGTAATTGTAGACATTATTTTCTCATATATATGGTTGAATTTCAACGAGATCAGCTTGCCAAGTCTCATCGATACCTCGAATGTCAAAATTTCTTTTTTTATAGTTTTTTCTAATGGTTTGTGCAACTGTCTAACCAACTGCAGTTTTTGATCTTGCAATTTCCACGTTATGAATCTTCATTACCTTCAGGTGCTTGCAGTCTGCTTTCTAATCGAGAATATAACCTCTTAAGTGGACAACACCACTGTATTTCTATCAATATACGTTTCAAAATTCTCAAAAAACTTTTTTAGAGTATTCTCTAACGTTTTAATTCTTATATTATTTTCGTTCTTTAAAGATTCTATTACATCATAGATGGCGTTCTCTTTCGTTTACAAGGCTTAAATTAACTGCATTTCTTTCGCTCTGAGCGTCAGCAACATTGCACAGCTTTTTATTTTCCATGTCATAATGACCTTTGGGATTAATTTTAAATCCAATTCCAGGATGGCTAGGATAACGTAGACTCTCAGAATTCTGAAACTGACGTCCGAATTGCTATGATTGGGGTTACCAGCACTTTAAGATGCTAAGAGCAATCTTAATCGATTGACTAATTCATTAGGATCATCCTAATGGACGTAGTCAATTTCTTTCTCTTGATTTATCATGTATTTTTGGGGTCGCTGAATCCAAATTTGAAGTCGAAATTTAAAAATTCAAAATGCCGGATCCAAAATGGCGACCAAGTATTTTGAAATTTTGCCGTATTTAGTTAATAATTCTTTCTGAGGGGTTTTTTGGGTCACTGAATACAAATCTGAAGTCAAAATTGAAAAATTCAAAATGGCGAATCCAAAATGGAGGCCAAAATTGTAAAAATTTTAAATATTTGTTTCATAATACGTTCTCGCGGGCTTTTGACTTTTATTGACATTTTAAAAGTGCCCTTTTCAATGTCAACTTACAATTTGAATTCACCTACCCCAAGAACCCACAAGTAAGCATTATTGAATAACCAAATATGTCGTTTTGTTTAAATTTTAATCAACATGTTTGATCCCCAATTTTGGGTCCGCCATTTTGAATTTTCAAATTTTGACTTGAGATTTGGATTCAGAGTCCTAAATTGCATGAAATAAAACACTTACTAAAATAAAAATTTTTTGAAACATTTTTGGCTCAAAGGGAATATTATAGCTAGACTGCTGAAGGGTGAAAGGAGATGCTGTGAAACTTTGCAACTTTAAACTTTTATCATCACGTAAAGCAGCATCATATTTATAAAACTTTTTGCGATCAATTACAATATTTTTATAATTCTCACGATCGTCTAAACTAAAAAAAAATTTTTTAATGAACTTTCTTAAATAATAGTTCAAGTAAACCTTTAGTTGTTGGATAAACTTTAGTTCCTATAATAAAACTGTTTTGTTCGAAACTTGTTGGTGAATCACCAATCAGTAATCCTTTAACTAATTTTCGAACTCCATATAAATATCTAAATCTTTCTTCCTTTTATCAAACATTTATTCTTACGGACTTATAGTGTTTGTGAATTGGGGTTACTATTAGTTTAAATGTATCGCTTAATGATTTTTCTACAGTTTCTTATCCCAGTTTTATTAATTTATGCTTCCGGCGAATCGATTCATTTGCTTCAGCAATTTCATAAATAGTATATTACGATACTAGGCCAGAAAGTTGCATTTCCTGGCGTGCGTAACATAAAGGCCGAGGCGAAGCCGAGGCCTTATATTATGCTCGCCAGGTTATTCAACTTTTTGGCCGTGTATCGTATACTATTTTTCTTTATCTCCACCCGA
>WNHD01005393.1:0-17632 GCA_011057455.1 Ganaspis sp. Gsp50 | reverse complement strand
CAAATTTGTTACAAATTTGATCTCAATTAAAACTTAATATGACTCTTATTAAATATGAATTTACCATATTAAGATTTAATAAAATTTAATACAACTTTAATATGGTATTAATTAAATTTTAATTAATATCTATACTTAATTTGACATTAACTAAGATGTAAAATCTCCATATTAAAATTTTATATAAACTTAATTTGTTCTTTATTTAGATAAAATTAAAACAAATTAAAATTAAAGTCTTAATTTGAAATCAATTTGGATTGAATAAGGGTTTAATTTGTAATAAATTAAAACCAAATTAAATTCGTTTTCCTGGGACATACCTAAAAGAAACAAAAGGTTAAAAAACAAAAGATTCAAGAGGCAAAAGAGACAAAAGAATAAAGCAAAATATTGAAGAAACAAAAGATTGAAAAAACAGAAGATTGAAGAAACGAAAAATTGAAAATACGAAAGATTGAAAAAACAAAAGACTGAAGAATCAAGAGATTGAAAATGCAAAACAAAATATTGAAAAGACGAAAGATTCAAAAAACAATAGATTAAAGAAACAAAATTTAAAAAAAAAGGTTAAAAACAAAATATTCAAGAGACAAAAGATTCAAAAGAAACAAAAGAATAAAGCAAAAGATTGAAGAAACAAAAGGTTGAAAAAACAGAAGATTGAAGAAATGAAAAATTGAAAATACGATAGATTGAAAAAACAAAAAACTGAAGAATCAAGAGATTGAAGAAATAAAAGATTGAAAATGCAAATCAAAATATTGAAAAGACGAAAGATTCAAAAAACAATAGATTAAAGAAACAAAATTTTAAAAAATAGGCTAAAAACAAAATATCCAGGAGACAAAAGATTTAAAAGAAACAAAAGAATAAAGCAAAAGATTGAAGAAACAAAAGGTGGAAAAAACAGAAGATTGCAAACACAAAATATGGAAGAGACAAACGATTTAAATAACAAAAGGCTGAAGAATCAAGAGATTGAAGAAATACAAAATTGAAGAAATAAAAGAATGAAAATGCAAAAGATTGAAGGAACAAAAGGTGGAAAAACAAATGATTGAAGAAACAAAATATTGAAATAACAAGAAGTTGAAGAAACAAAATATTGAAATGACAAGAAGTTGAAGAAACAAAATATTGAAATGACAAGAAAAGAAGTTGAAGAAACAAAATATTGAAATGACAAGAAGTTGAAGAAACAAAATATTGAAATAACAAGAAGTTGAAGAAATAAAATAATGAATAAACAAAATATTGAAGTATAAAGAATTGAAGAAACAAATTATTGAAGAAGCAAAATATTTAAAAGACAAAAGATGTAGGTAATTAAAATCATTGTCACATAAATGAAACGAAAAATATTCTAAAAGAACTAACTTTGATTTCTTCGACTGGATATGGAGGGTTTGAAATTGTTGCTCTTTTGCTTTTGCCTGGCTTGCGGAAAGTGGAGTCGTAAGAGATTCCGGTAAAGGAGTACCCACTACGAGAATTCTATCTTTTACAAAAGGATGTTCCAGAAGATCTGGCCAAGTGAGGCGCTTAGTTGGATCTTTTTGTAGCAAACCCTGAAACATTTGTCAAGTTTTAGACAATATTCAAGCTGATGTTTTTTATTATTCTCGTTCTTCATTACTTATGATACTGAAGTTTGTTTTTTTCGTTCACAAAAAACTAAAAAGCCATTTTCTGTTTATTTAATCAGTTTCAGAATTCATTTAATTGGCTTAATTAATGGTTAAATTTTCTCTCACAATCACAACTCACAATCTTTGTGAGTTGCATACAAATATTTTAAAAACTTGTAAATATCAAAAAAGAATTTGCTAAGAAAACAAATAATTCTTTTATTTTCGGTAAACAGAAGAAAACATTTCTCGTTCTTTATTATTTTTGTTCTTTTCTATTCTCGTTCTTGATTATTCTCGTTATTTATTAGTTCAAAAAATCTAATAAACAATGGAACAAGAATTTGAAATTAGTTTAAAAAGAAAACGTACTTGAAGAAAACTTTTGCAAATGCTCGAAATATAATCGGGCCACTTGACTGCTTCGTATCGAATCAGTTTTATCAAATGAAGAATAGAAGTGGTCTGGAAAGGTGGAATGCCAACGACCAATTCGTAAACGATACAGCCTAGGGACCTAAAAATAAATTTGCTAAATTACAAACTCTTGAAAATTAATGTTTTTATTGAATGAAATAAAATAGTGTAAAATAAATAATATAAAATAGATAATATGAAATAAATAATATAAAACAAAATAGTGTAAAATAAATAATATAAAATAGATAATATGAAATAAATAATATAAAATAGATAATATGAAATAAATAATATAAAATAGATAATATTAAATAAATAACATAAAATAGATAATATAAAATAAATAATTTAAAATATATAATATAAACTAAATAATATAAAATAAGGTAATATAAAACAAATTAATATTAATTGCAGAAGATGTCGATCATTCCGAGTTAATTATTATTAATTGACTCAAGACATCTTTTGAGATTAATTGTTTATTGACCGAATTATAAATTCAAAATTCATACAAATAAATTTTATTCGTACCATAAATCGGCATTATGATCGTAAGGGCGTTCTTCAATTAATTCTGGAGCCATGTAAAGAGGAGTTCCTTTTATAGAAGTTAAAACATGAGTTCCTGTGCTCATACTGCGAGCAAATCCAAAATCGCATAATTTTGCAATGCCATTTCTTTCGAGAAGAACGTTTTGAGGCTTCAGATCCCTATTGAATTCAATTATATAAAAATAATGATAAAAAATAATTAGCTGAAACAAACTATAATTCAATTGAAAAATCATCAATTTGTCTAAGTTACATGTAAACGAACCTGTGCAATACTCGATTTGAATGAAGATAATAAAGGGCAGAAATTAAATCACAAGCTATCACTTGAGCCCTTTCTTCCGATAATCGACCCGCTTTACCAATAATTTCGTAAAGTTCTTTGTCCGCGTATTCAGTGACTACTACTATCTAAAAAAAATTAACTCTGTTTATTATTCAAAATAATTATTATTCAAAATAATCATTATTCAAAATAAGATAATAAACAATTAAGTACAATAAAAAATTAATGTTTCAACAAACGTTGTTTTAAATCAAATAAAAAATATTGCTTTGAATGAAATTAAAAGTTAAATTATTCTAAAATTATTTACCTATAACAAGAATTAAAGTTACTTTAAAAAATACGATAATATGTAAACATGATCTTTTTTATGTAACAGTTTTTCAAAAAGATTTGACAAAATCTTATTGTCGCATACGGACAAAATTTATACGTAACTAGATATTCTAAATTTTTATAAAATTAATTTGTTCGGTGTTCAAAATAACTTTATTTTGATATTACATCAAGGGCATCATCTTCTTATGAGATATTTAAATATACAAACAAAATAATTTCGAAACTCACGAAACAAAATCAAAAATCGTATTTACAAAAATTGGAGATTTTTCGAAGTCACGATAATGACATTTTCGAGCGTAAAATATTGAATTTGTACATTAAAATTTTACTACCTATTAAAATTTGACAATAAATGCATCATTAAAGTGTCGTAAATCCATCATGGTACCATTAGACCAATTTTTTAGCATAGACTTTAATTTAATTAATCGAAGGATGTTATTTGATGTTTCCTCGACTTTAATTTTAGTTAAATTAATCCGAGAACTAGTCAAAACTTCATTGATTCAAAAGTTGTATTATTTAAAAATGTTAATAATTAGGATTAATTTGTAACTTCAATTTTATGTTTAAAACAAACATTCTATTTTGTAGTTTTTATTCACTGTAAATAGAGGACTCATAAATATCTGTCAGTTTTAATAAGTATGTATTTTGATTCTGCTAATCTGAAAATCAAATGTATAGGAAAATATTTCAAATTTTAATCATTGTTTTAAATCGAATGCTATCAAATAAAAAGAGTGTTACTAATAATTAGTGTATAATATAATAATTAATAGTGAAGCTATAATAATTAGTGAATGTTATAATCAGTGTGTATACGATAATTAATAGTGAAGCTATAAAACTTAGTGAAAGTTATAATCAGTGTATATATGATAATTAAAAGCGGAACTAATAATTAATAATAATCATTAATTAATAATTATCAATGATTTAATTACTTCGTTGTCAGTTTCAAAAGAATCTAACATTTGGACGATATTTGGATGGTGAAGATGACGTTGTATTTCACATTCTTGACGCAAACTTTTCAGTTCCTTTGCTGATCGACCTCTCTACAAAAAATTACATTTTTAAAAACTATTTTTTATCTCAAAATACTTAAACCATGTATTATTAAATAACGTAATCAATTTCATGATACGTATAATTAATACAAATGTTTTATTTTCTTTGAAATAATATTTCAATGAATCAAACGCAGTTCGAAATTCTTCAATTCATCTTTCATTGAATTGATACATTTTCATGAAGAACAAAATTTATCTTTTAAAATTTTATAAATAAAAATAATAAATATTTTTCATACCTTTCTGATAACTTTAAAAGCAACAATTTCCCCATCGGATCGTTTTTTTGCTTTATATACTTGACCGAAGGAACCTTCTCCAACTTGACTGAGAACTTCGTATTTATCCATTTTTAGATTGAATATTTAAAAATTTATTTTTACTTAAATTCTCTGCTTATTTTACAATTCAAAAAATAACTTGTTGCGCTTTATTAATAGCGCATGCGAGTTTGAAAATTAAATTTAAGAAAAGGAACCAACTGTAGCGAATGTTTACTCTTCACTGAAGAGATAACTTGTTTCAAAATTCCTTAAATTAGTAATTCTTGCTTTATAAATACAACAATGGTAATGTTTATATTCATTATAAGTTTATTTACAAACAAATAAAAGAAGGTTATGTCTGGACGTTTGGAGCTCGTGTTTGGAGCAAATGTCAAAAAATGTAAACACACTTAATTCAGGTAGCCTCCTGCAGATGTCGCGTCAACTATTTTCGGCGGGAAATTTAAATTTGGCGAAAATAATAATAAAAATAGCAATTTTTAATTAAATGTAATTTAATTAAAATAAACAACGATCACGAAATAACAACAATCACGAAAGAAGAACAATTTTAAATTTGTTTAACAACCAGCGGTTTATAATTTAAATTATTACTGTTTATAAAGAACAAATATGTAAAATTATTGAGCCAAAGTGACAAATTGAAATACAATAAATAAAATATATCTTCCTCTATGAGGAAGCAATTATCTTAAACGACTAAAATGAAAACATTGAGAATTAAATTTCAAAATTCATTATAGCAATAAAAATCGGTTACTTCATAACGTTCAGTAATAAATCTTTTCATTGCTCGGCTTTGAATAAATTAATTCAAGAATTAAAAACGGAATTGCTTAGCTGAAACTTGATAACAAATCGATTCGTAACACACAAGTATCAGTACAGTTTTGGTACTGATCAAGGATGCAATCCACCTGGGATCAAAATTTCCCCCCAGGGATCGTTTCTCTTCTTTTAATTTCCACATTAATTCTTGTATTTCATGAATCCAATTCTGTCAGAGCAGCTCCAGTAGATTTAGTAAAACATTCTTCCAGAAAGAAACCAAATTCTTCAGCATCATCTCGAAATTCTTCACCCACTGAAATCTTCGACCAAGGCATCAGTTACAGACGTGAGTTTCTGAAAATTAGAATTTCTTTTAAAGTGTGCAATTAAATTAACTACATTCGTTTTTTATTGGATAGTTTTGTAAAATGGAACTTAATGTGAAAGACGGGAAATCTTTATGAAGTTTCCATTTCTGATCTTTCTTTTAAAATGAGAAATAATGAATAAGTAGGAATAAGAATAAGTAAGAATAAGAATAAATAAGAATAAGAATAAATAAGAATAAGAATAAGTAAGAATAAGAATAAGTAAGAATAAGAATAAGTAAGAATAAAAATAAGTAAGAATAAGAATAAGTAAGAATAAGAATAAGTAAGAATAAGAATAAGTAAGGATTTTGAAAAAGAAAAATAGTGGGAAGAGAAACTACTAGGATAAATTGGACGATGGAATTTGAAATCTTTAAATGAAATTGATATTAAAATTGCTTTGACGAGTGTATGCTTCTACCAAATTGAATTGCGATACGGTGATAAGTTTTCTGGTACAACTGGTCAGGTAGAAAAAACGTTTATTATGATTTTTATTTTCAGTTAATTCCTGGTCTCTTTACGACAATCCTGAAGAAGGAAGCGATCGAGAAGGAGACATCCACGAATTTCCTGAAACTAGGAAAACTTTAACAAGAAACCAAAATCTTCTTTGGCCGAATGGCGTTGTGAAATATTGGCTTCATTCATCTATTCGTAAGAAGAAATTAGAAAACTCAAAAGTAGCAATAAATGAAGAATATTAATAAATGAATAAAAATAAATGAATGTAAATGTAATAAATGAATGTGAATGTAATAAATAAATGTGAATGTAATAAATTAATGTGAATGTAATAAATAAATGTGAATGCAATAAATGAATATGAATGTAATAAGTAAATGTGAATGCAATAAATGAATATGAATATAATAAATAAATGTGAATGTAATAAATGAATGTGAATGTAATAAATGAATGTGAATGTAATAAATGAATGTGAATGTAATAAATGAATGTGAATGTAATAAATACTGAATAAATGAAAGAAAATGATTAATATAATAATAAATGAAGATAGTTTTTGTTATAATACGAACTGTTTTCTTATCAACAGGAACTAATAAAAAAGAGCTGGCTATATTGAAAGAAGCGATGAAGACAATTATGGAAAAAACGTGCGTGATATTTGAAGAAATTTTCCCGGATGATGATGGAAAATTGCCGTCATCGTCTTGGGTTAATGTTACAGGAAACCAAAAGGGGTGCTTTTCTGATTTAGGACGTTCTAAACTTAAACCTAGTAAACTTAATCTGCAAATTGACAAGTGTTTCCACATCAAAGGTCATGCGATGCATGAAATTTTACACACGCTGGGTGTTTATCATGAACACATGAGGCCTGATCGTGACGAATATATCAAAATCTTGTGGAATAATATTAAAGAAGGTGACTCACAATCGTTTTTCCAACTGTACAGTTTTATCCTTAATATTATTATTAATTCAAATCAAAATAGTAAAAATACCCGCAACCAGTGAATTCAATGTTGATATAATTGGATACGATTGTTGATCTAATTGGATACAATTGTTTATATAATTGGATACAATTGTTTATATAATTGAATACAATTGTTGTTATAATTAGATGCAATTGTTGATATAATTGGATACAATTGTTGATATAATTGAATACAATTGTTGTTATAATTAGATTAATTGGATACAATTGTTGATATAATTGAATACAATTGTTGTTATAATTAGATGCAATTGTTGATATAATTGGATACAATTGTTGATATAATTGGATACAATTGTTGATATAATTGGACACAATTGTTCATAAAATTGTTCACAACTGCTGATATAATTAGACACAATTTCTAATAAAATTAACATTCAATTGCAGAAGACGTTATTAATTTCCGTTTAATGCCTGACAGTCAAGTTACTACTTATGGATTACCTTACGATTACGACAGTATTATGCATTACTCAATGACAGCTTTCACAAAAAACAAATCTCTAGCGTCGATTGTCCCAATGGTAGTTTTGTAATTTGACAAACAATAGTAAACTAATCTAACATTTTCCTGATGATACTAATTTTACGATTCTTTCAGAAAAAAATGAGTAACATTGGACAAAGGGATCATCTTTCTGAGTACGATATTAAAAAGTTGCTCATAACGTACAAATGTAATGAGACAGATTCTTCTGGCATGAAAAACGAAAATTCGAAAAGTTCTACTAAAAGTTATCAAAATCGAGAAATAGAATCTACCGTTCCTACAATTGAATCTATCGTTCCTACAATAGAATTAGATGTCCAGAATGATAACTACGACGACGATTGGTCTTTAAAAACAAGTGAACCTGATAAAGAAAATTTTCAAGCTGTAGGTTTAAGCAATTACCCGCATTACCATAATTACCCGCATTACCATAATTATCCGCATTACCATATTTACCCGCATTACCCTCTTTTTAAATACGACTCGAATTATTTTCTATAGAGGTCAGTTTTTGCTGTACGTGCTGAATTAAATTAAAATTTTAATGTATGGAAACAAAGAAAATATAACCCGTAATGAAAAAGCTTCTGTGTGTAAGATCAGTAAACTTAAAACCCAAAAACACAAATTCCCCAAGAATCTAAACTCAATAAATCTCTTTCAAAATTTAATTTCTGTAATTCATATCCGTGAAATTCCTTTAGCAAAAGAATTGTTGATATTCTGAATCTTAATAGATTATCTTAATATTCTGAATCTTGATAGATTTTCTTAATATTCTGAACCTTAATAGATTTTCTTAATATTCTGAACTTAAATTTGATTAATTATTTATTTAATAAACGGAGCAAGTCCAATTGTACAGAAGTACTTCTACAAACTAAAGATCTAAACTTCACTTTCGGATTTTTAACATTCGATCTTTTTAACACCCGATCTTTTCAACACTCGATCTTTTTAAACTCAATCTTTTTACACTCTCGGGGCTTTTACAAAATTTCTCTTCAACCTTTTACTTTTTTGACAGTCCAGTCAAGTATCATAGCTTTCGTTTGACCAATGATGTTTCACCATTACTATCAAAATTTGAAACGAATAAATTTTCCGAAGTGACACAATTTTATCTTTTGGATAAACTGCACTATTTTAATAAGAGTTAAATAAATGGAGCAACACATTTAGTTTCATTAAACGCAAAAATTCCATGTTACTAAAAGAAGGCTAATACCAAAATATATCCATTCTTAGATAGCATATTAGAATGAAAAACAAAAGAGAATAAAAGAACGGAAAAAGGAAGAAAAATAAAAGAGAATAAAATAATAGAGAGAAGAAAGAAAAAGAAGAGAGAATAAAATAATAGAGAAAAGAAAGAAAAAGAAGAGAGAATAAAATAATAGAGAAAAGAAAGAAAAAGAGAGAATAAAATAATAGAGAAAAGAAAGAAAAAGAGAGAATAAAATAATAGACAAAAGAAAGAAGAAGAAAAGAGAAAATGCAAAGAAAATTAAGCTGTACATTAAAAAAACATAAATGTATTAAAATATATAAGAAATAAATTTAAATAAATTAAATTTAAATAAATTTATTTAAGTACATTAGTATTTCTTACACAAAATTAATTATCGTCTAGTTTTACTTCCGCTTCTTTTTCTATTCCCGTGACTTGATTCTTTACGTTCTCTGGATCTATTCCTGTACCTATCTCTTGATCTATCTGCATTTCTGGATCTATCTCTTGATCTATCTGTATTCTTGGATCTTTCTCTTGATCTATCTGTGTTTATGGATCTATCTCTAGATCTATTTCTAGATCTATCTTCATCCCTAAACCCGTCTGTATCCCTTTTATCTCTAGATTCGTCTATGTCTCTGGATCTATCTATATCCTTGGATCTATCCTTGGATCTATCTCTGGATCTATCTCTGTCTCTGGATCTATCTCTATGCTTCGATCTGTCTCTTGATTCATGTTTTCTCCTATCTCTTGATTTGTATCCTTCTTCACTTGATCTGTATTTATCCTTCCTGTATGAATTATGACGCGAATCTCTTTTTTCACTATGGTAACCACGATGTTCTCTTTTATATTCTTCTCTATACTGTCGATCATTCGTTTTCTCCTTTTGATAATAATTTGCATCCCGATCGGGAAAATTAACACTCCTGTTATCTGCATCTGTAGTTCTAGAATTATTCGAATCGGCAATTTCTGATATCATTTCACTCTCTTCGTCTTGAATGTAATTGTGTTCAACGAGATATTCTTTGAACATTTCCATCTGTTGCTCTATCACTTCTCGCATGACTTCCACATGAGACTTTTTATTTGTGTGAACACCACGATGTTTCGCTCTGCGTCTCTTTAAATTTCGCTCCTGAGCTAAAAGTTCGATGTACGAAATGGACTTTTGTTCCTCTTTTTCTTTCCTGATAAAAGTAAAAATTAAAACCAATCATTATTGAATCATTATTATCATCACTCTATTATTATTGAATGTAAATTAGACGTTGAATCCAAGTTAAAATTAGAACAAATAGAAACCAATTTGATATCTTTCTAGAATTAAAAGAATTCATAGTTTATTTACATTTGCTTTTTCAGTTTCTTGTTACATCTTCTTTAGAATATTTCTGAATCGTATTTCTTGGTTTCTTTTAAAGTGATTTTGTTTATCAAAGTTCTTTATTTTTTTTAAACTAGTACATTTTTGTAATTAATTTTTTCCATTTTTTTAAATCAATTTTTAAAATAGTGTAAATAAAAACTTCAATTTTAAACTTTAATCTAGACTCACAAATTCTATCTTTAATTATTTATCAACATTTTCACAATAATTCAAAATTTTCACAACATTTTTTACAATAATCAACTGATTATTGTGAATTATTATATGTTATTAAAAATATTTACACCTCTGTTGATACATACGATTTATTTAAATCAGCGATATCCTGTCCGATGTCAATTTTTTGAGTATTGGCGATGACATAATCGTAAATAGCCGCACGTTCGTCGCTGGTGAAATCCGCAAAAATTCTGTTTGATGTGCGGGGAATCAATCGGTCTCCCACACCTATTGTTATCAATGCAGAATAAACATTTCTTAAATTTAAACAAATACATGGAAAAAAGTTATCTAAAAGGTAAAATTAACAAAACACATTTTCAAGTTTTATCACACTTATCAAAGTGATTTGAAAAGGATATTAAAAAGGATATAGTGAGTCCAAGACAGGCATTATATTCATAACTTTCTGCAATAAAATCAGGTTGTTTAATTTACATAAAAAAATATGAGAGTTATCAATTACTTTTAATTAAATTACAAACCTAACATCACTTTCGGATCCTTTTGCTTAGCGGTAAATAATATTTGTTTCTGAAGTTCGGGATCTGAAAATGAATTGCAAATAAGTGGATAGCGATTGCAATTTTGATTTTAGACAAAAAGGTGAATTTATAAAAGAAATGTGTACCAATTTTTATAGTGTATGGATTATTAGTAGACAGTATTGGTTCTGAAAGTTCAACATCAAGTTGATCGTAACCTTCTGCTTTCCACTGACAAGCTGCTATATGCTGTTGTAAACTTTTTTCAGGAAGTCGATGATTAGAATTGAAAGGGCATAAGACATAATTTTCATTCTGAAAGAATATACATGTATTATGAACATTGTTCTTACGAGCCCATTTAATTAAAGGAAAGGAAATAAAAAAATAAATTGTATAAGACTATTGGTAAAGATTGTTATGTAAATTTGAAACAGACTTTTCATTCAGACTTTTTTGCAAGTGGTATTTAGATTTCTTTGAAAATATAGGAAATAATAGTCCTAGGTGTCCTTCGTGTTATCCCAGTAATATTAAAGGGACATTCCTGTGATATTGAGGGGATATTCCTCGAGGACTTAAAATTTTAAATAATATAAATCTTTTAATAATTTTGTTTAGTAATCAAAAGCGAATAGGAAAAAATAGGTAAAATAATATATCTTTTAATTAAAATCGTTCTGCTCTATTATTAATTCTTTAATATTAAGTAATAAACATAGATAAAGAACAAAAATTATTAAAAAAATTTAATTTTTGAAGAATTTTCTTTCAATATCAGAGGAATATCCCCTTAATATTACTGGAAAGTCAAGATGGAATATCCCCATGAAGCGGAAATTTTGTTATTCCTTTGATATCACAGGAATATTCCCAGTAAATATCAACGTGACATTCAGGTGATATACCGTGCTGTTTGGGTTAGCGTACGCATTAAATATTGTGCTAAACTCATATTCTACAAAATAAAATTCTATCAATTCAACATTCCAGCTAAATTTGTTTTACAGGTTGTTCATGCATCGCTTCACTATTTATACAATAATTAATAACTTCCCATAAAAGCTCTTGTAAACAAGTTTCATGCGAGCAATTGTGTGCGATTATTTTGCTAGTACTTTTAATATTTTCTTTTTAAGTACATTTTAGCTTTCCGCGCAATTGAACAGTTATGTGAAAAACACCCATATACACGAATGGTTTGACAAGTCTTGTTTTGAAATTTTCTGCAGTGCATTATTTCATTTGAGAGAGGTTATGTACCTTATCATCCAAATTTTCAAGTGTCCATTCGAACGTGGATAATATATTATTTAATTCACTGTCCGTATTTTCAGTGAACAATATTAGTTCATTCAACTTTTTTTCACGATATTCTGTTTCAGTACTCATATTTTTTAGTTTAAAAAGACTTTAATTCAGTGCATTTGACAAACAGTTTTTCAGCTTCTCAGCTCACGATCAGCTGATAAATGAAGGCAGCAGCAGTCTGGAGCGAAGTAGTTGTATAGGAAGAGCACGAACACAGTGGTTCTTGGGAATTTCTATTGGTACTACTGATCAGTCAGTTGTGGCACGCCTGCAGACATGGCCTCTTACTATTTGAATTTAAATTTTGTATCTGAAATTCAAGAAAATGTATCAGTGAAAAGCTTAATAAATTTTATTTACAATATTACAAATTAAAGATGCTTTTTTAATAAATAATAAACTATTCGACTTAAAAAATTACAAACTAGTGAAAGTTATTTCAATTTCATGAAAGTTTTTTGATAACAAATTATGATTATAAGAAATATAAATGAAAATACAAATAAATAAATATAAATTTACGAGAAAGATGCTGACTTAATAAAAAAGATTGAATTGTTAAAAATTGAGTTTTTTATTTTAATCTATGTGTCGCGCTCCGAAGAAACCCACATAGCACTGAAACTTTCTTAAAGCTTTAAGTGCAATGTTCGGAAGATTTAATTGCAAGACGTAGGAAAGGTTGCATTAAAATTTGAATGTCCGCTATGAATAAATGTTTAAGGGACCATCCATATATATTACGTAATGCTTTTATTGAAAACTTTGGCCCCCCCCCCCCCCCCACCTCCCTCGTAACGCACTACTGCATACATTAGTGCCATTTTTCCACATATCGTATAACAAACAGCTTGACCCTCCCCTTTGGAGCGTTACTTAATATATGGATGGCCCCTAACAGGAAGCTTTCCTAAAGCTTACATTTACAGCTTTAGGCAAAGTTTAGTAAAAATAAACATTCAAATTAAATAATGGTTTCTGATGAACATTGTCTAAATTTTTAAATGTGAGCTTTAGAAAAGCTTCCCGTTAAACATTTATCCATAGCGGACATTTAAACCTTTATGCAAGCTTTCTTAAAGCATACAATTAAATCTTTCGAACCTTGCAGTTAAAGCTTTAGGAAAGGTCTAGTGCTATGTGGGAAGGGGACTTAGAAGCAAACGATTATAGGTTATAATAAGAATCTTCATCAAAGATTCCAGGGGCGTAGCCAGGGGGTGGTTTTGGGGGTTGAAACACCCCCGGAAATTGAAAACAATCAAAGATTAAGGAGCATATTTTTGTCGAAAACGCCCCCTGAAATGTCAAAACCCCCCCCTGAAATTTTTTCTGGCTACGCCCCTAAAAGATTCGTTTTGAGATTTTTGTGATCAAAAAGAGTTCTTTATGAATTTGTATGTATACTATCAAGAAAACTGTTTTTTACTGTAAACAATTAAAAAGGAAGCTATAAGTTAAAATTATACCATTAAACATAACCTACAATTTTTTGCTTCTAAGGTCCGTATCTTCGAAATTGTCACATATCAGTATATTTATCAGTAGTTTGTAACTAAGAGGATAAAATTCTTTACTTTTCGCTTAATTGCACTTTGAATAAAAAATTATTTTTCAATTCTCTTTAAGTATTCGAGAAAGAATACCTATGTAAAGATTACAAAGCAAAAAACACGACAAAAATTAAGTTTAATTTTAATTAATTAAAAATAAAGTTTGTCATTTCTTTGAAACGAATAAATGTTCCTTGTGTAAGATTTTAGTAAAAAATATACTAATTATGCGCAGCGATATTCATAAAGTTTTTTAAAATACAATGCTTCTCTAGGAGGAAGCAAAAATTAAATCAAGTATGAATGACACGAGGTTAAGAAATCAGGAATAGAAAAGAAGCGGTGGAAAGAGGAAAATGGGCTTTTTGGTGTCCTGGACGACCTCTACGAGGACAAAGAGAAACCTGTCATCTGGATGATGGACGCCTTCGTGAACGACCCTACTGAGCCTCGTACATCACTTTTATTACACCCGTCCTCATTTTCATATTTCATATTTACATTTCTGGACCGACCGTAAATCAGCGAATTTATGGATAATTAGGCCTTTGTGCGATCCTGCACGCGAGGTGGGAGGGTTACACCGTGCAACGCTTATCGAACCTCGCCGACTCCGCTCTCGTTACAAGGGAGGTTGCAGCTAATTCTACTCTCATGGATCCCTTTTCCATTTTCGCCTGTTTTCAACTTTAGTACCATAAATTTTAAACGAGTGTACATACGAATGCATGAATCCATTTACACCAATGTTTTAATACCTGCTCTAACGAAGATAAGCAAATATTTTATTTTTATCGAATAATTACTAAAAAAAAACTGTATAAAGTCATAATTGTCTCGTTTCAACTAAATGTGTCCTATTCTATTAGGAGCTCTAATGTTTCAATTGTTTATTTAAAATAATGCGAATTATTCATTTGTTTCAGTGAGTGCAGAACAAGCTCTGCACTTACTAGACTTTTCCGTAAGATTTACGGTATAGAAAAAACTTGGGATCATATTAGAAGTTGCTCAATTTGAATAGCATCAAATATGAACCAGGTATTTAAATTTTTTTCCAAAATTGACCCTAAATACATTTAATATGAAGAAACAATTTGCACTTTATTTGAATAAATTATAATAATTTAATCTTGAGTTATTAAAGAAAGACTTCTTTCTCAGAAGCGCTTTGATTTTAGTTGAGTTTTTTTCTCTTTAAATTTACATTCTGTTTAAAAATGCCTTGAAAAAATTTTTCTCTACATATAAATATATACCATTTGAATTTTAGATCATTTATTTCTTTCTATTAGGACTTTCTTCTTTCTAATAGGACTTTCTTGCTAAATACAAATTTTATTTTGCTTTTTTGCTAAACTAAAATAATTTTAACGTAAGGAGTATATTTTAAATTTTTATTTCTGATGTTAATCAAAAAAGTAAAAGCAAGAGGATACATTAGTCGATCATAGTAAAGCCATATTTATTACGACCTCATAAAAGTTTGCGGTATTATGTGTAACATTTAACAGTGCGTTGTAATATTTAAGAGGCACACAGGTGTGACTATTTCATTTTGCATTACATTCGACAGAATCAGCATGTTTCAAGTTTTGCGATTATCCATTAAAGGAGTTACTCAACCTTTAAACTTATCTAATGGAGATACTAATTTAAAAATTGCTATGTCGAAATAAATTGCTTCCAGAAACAGCGTCTCTTTTTGTAAATATTATTATTAATATTAAATAACCTTCCATCCGTTTCTTTTTAAAAGCATGTGATGGAAAATGACTTAGATGGTCACGTGACCTATAAGGCAAACTCTTTTCGCCGTTTTACTCTTAAAATAATAAACATATCGTTATGAAAATTGGTATACATTCATAAAATATCATCAGAATGGTCTGCCTGGTATATATTAATGGTATTAATATATGGTAATTTATTAATAATTTTGTTCAAAAATTATTTTATAAAATTCTGAAATTAATAATTTTGTTAAAAAGTTATTTTATAAAATTCTGAAATTAATAATTTTGTTCAAAAGTTATTTTATAAAATTCTGAAACACCAATGAACTGTGACATGTAATTTTATAAAATAATTTTTGGACAAAATCATTATTAAATTCATACCAGACAGATCATCCTGATGATATTTTAAGAATGTACACCAATTTTTATAACGATATGTTTATTATTTTAAGAGTAAAACGTCGAAAAGGATTTGCTTTGTAGGTCACGTGACCGCCTACGTCATTTTCCATCACTTGCCCTTAATGGGCCCGACTAAATTGTTATTTCTTCTTCAATAAATGCGGTCTTTTTTTACATCAGAATTATTTCATCCAAATAATTCCAATTATATCTCTAATTTGTAATGTTAAACTTATTTTTATCCAAAAATACTCTGATTTTTTTAATACTGATTCATTTTCTACTAATTTGTGTTTTTAACTCATTTAATGTAAAGTTTTAAATATAGCTGCCAAATGCAAAACATTCTTTCGGTCGAACCAATTTTCCGATTATTCGAAATTAATTTTTTTTGCCATCTGCTATTATGTTGTAAAAAAAATAATATAAACAATGCAAATTGCCTTCAAAAGGTAATATTTATTGCATAATGCAATTGTCATTACTCGCGTAGTAGCAACCTGTTGCAGTAACCTAGTTTCTTATCTATAAGACATCAGAAAAAACTTCTCAACTTTCTTAGAAATAGAATTAGTAAATCTAGCAATTTTACACTAGAAATAATAAGTGCTACTTTAACCCTAAATTGGTGTTAAAACAATACGAAACAAATATAATCCAGTGAGAGGGCGCCACCATCTATGTAATTTAGCACTGGTTAAAAATAATTCGAAACGAATTTGAATCAATTCTTTTCCTGTGTACTTGATCTTTAATCATTTTTTGTCATGAATTTTTTTGAATAATGAAAATGTTTTGATACCGCAGAACATTAAAGGTAAATTTTTTAATTTTCAGAAATTATGCGTTGTCAAACAAGCACTTTTACAGATAATAATTTTTTTTTGGATGTTCGATGGCGATCGTAGATTATTGGACATTTGTGACGATAGAGAAAGAATAATAAAGAGAGATAAAGTGTAGAGTGAAGGGAGAAAACTGCGTGGACATGGCGCGACGCGTCATTGCGTGCACGTGCATTGATACCGAAATTTATGCTCGCCAGTTAATCATGTCAAAGTCGTTTGATTTGTCGTTGGCTTTTATAGAGGGGAATTAAAACGTTAATTTTGCCACAGACGTGGCGACCTACGCGGGCATGAGTTATTCTGTCCACGCTGTCAGATGAGCGCGAGAGAAAGAGAGAAAAGACTGAGCTTTTTGCAAAATTAGCACTCGCTACTTTTCACATCAAATAAAAGACTCAACCTCGACACTTTTTTCCTTCGCTTGCTATTTTCCTTTTGTATTAACTCACGACTCTCAATCACCTTTCTCATCTTTTATTTAAAGTGTTCTCTTCAATGGCCGCCTCAGAATTATTAATAATTAATTTAAACAATTGACTTTATAATAAAGTAGATATAATCTACTTTATAATAAAAGTAGATATAATCTTACATTTACATAGTTCTGGTGAGAATGATGCACTCAGAACATTTTTTGTTTAAATTGAACAAATTTTGTTTAAATTGAACAAATTTTGTTTGAATCAAACAAATTCTATCTTTGATATACGGTCAAACAAATGTTTGTTTCATTCAAACAAATAAT
>WNHD01005392.1:0-10234 GCA_011057455.1 Ganaspis sp. Gsp50 | reverse complement strand
ACTAAAGTTCTTCCGTATTCAAAATCTCTTGACTAGCACAGCCCCAAAGTTTGGTTAATGGTAGAGGGGGTAGTTCCAAATTTTATTTCTAAAAGGAATTAAATTATTACAATCTATATTAATTAACACGATATTATAACAACAGTATTTATTCAATAACAAAATAAATTGTTTATAACAATTTGATTACAAAAGAATTTATACAATTTTAGGTTAAAAATCATAAAATGGATAGCAATTAATTAATTATTACTGAATCAATAACTTGATATAAAATTATTATATCAAGGATCTTTTATTTTCAAGACTTGGTGTTGAGTCAATAAGGTTAGGATGTCGATGATTTACAAAAGTTTGGAAGAAAAGGATTTATTTTCAAAAAGGATAACAACATGATAATAGGGATTCAATCAAATTAATTGGGGAAATTTACGAAAAGTCATCAATAAATTAGAGGTCAAAATTACATTTAGAAAACACTAAAAATGAATTAAAGATTAATTTATAATTGAAATTTAATTTTTTAATTCTTAGTAAAATCAATTTACTAATGAAAGGAATTTAATGAATCAACGATTCCAGTTTCGAAAAACCGACCAAAAAATTTATTCTGGAATAATCCAAATTTTTAACCAAATATTAATAAAAATCTTACCGGTTATAAAATCAGGAATAATTGGATAAGGTAGAAATCAGGAAACTGGAAACGGAATCAGAACAGGAAAGAAACAGGAAAACTTCGTCGAAAACACAATTTCTTTTAACATAACTTATTGTAATACGTCTTTACTCGATGGCTGTAGTAAAAAGATAGAGATCAGGATCATTATTATTTATCATGGCAACGCAGAGTTACCATGACAAAATTATAAAACATTAAATTTAAACAAAAGAGCATCGCGATCAATAATTCTAGTCTTAATCAAAAGCGCAACATCAAACAAAACTAGTGACTCAAAATGAGCAGGAACTCAGGAATTCAGGATTATTCCAATTTCAAATTAAGGCGACCAAATCCAAATTTAGCAATAAATAATATTAATGTTAATAATTAAATTGAATCTTCAAAATCCAAATTCCAAAAATAGGTTAGGCAATAATTTTAAAAAACAGGAACATTTAAATTCTTCAGTCTTTTCAAATCTCAGACGTCGGTAAAATAGATTCCAAAGTGATTAACGTTTAAAGAAATCCAAAAGAAATCTTCATCAATTATCGGAACAAGAATAAATCTTCATAACTTCAAATTTTCTTTGCAGGATGTTGACTTGGAAGGGTTTTACATAAAATAAGGAAAAATACGAACAAATTTAGTTTTTAAATACTTAATTTTAAATTAACAACCAAGTCTTGAAATTTCACGAAGCCATGGAGATCAAGAATTAAATGAATTTAAATTAAATCGAAAATTAATTAAGAAAAATTATACAATTTGTGAGCTGTAAAATTACTTAAATTCTACAACGTCACAAGTGTTTGTCTGTCTTTTGTGTTATAAGACGGACATTTTTTAAAGAATATGTTATAACCAATTCTTTTTTTTTAATTAATTTATAACCAGATTTTACTTATTTTTGAAAATTAATTTCTCATGTTAATTTATAAATTACTGAAAAGGTTATAGAATAGCTTAAAGATATGTTCAGCAAACAAGTTATTTTTGGCGAAATAATCAGGGAAATAACTAAACCCGATTTCAAACGATTGTTATTTTACTATTATTCTTTAAATTATTACTTTATTTTCCATTGTCAAACTATGCTCAATATTCTAAATGGAGAGCGTCGGGGAAAGGAGCAGCAGAAAAATCCGGAAACACAAATCAAAACAACACTGTTTAGAGAACATGGGAACAAATCAACACTTCTTTTATTAAAATTATTATCGTAGAAATTATATGGCATGAGTAGGCGAATTCGGGCTGAAGGCCCGAATTAACTGATCGAATAGTTTGAATGATAATAATTTAATCACTGTTCAAGCATGTCCTTAGTCACTCGAGAGCACTGTAATTTTTAGCACACTGGTTTTCGGAAGACCACTCCTTCCGATGATTCAGAATTAGACGAGGAGCTCACCTGTGATGCGACGCCTTCTTCTCAAATCGCCTCGTCCCACCATGCTTTTTAAGAAAGATTGTTTTGGAGGCACAAGTTGCCAGAACGAACACAAGAAGAGAATGTTTTCACGAAGCACAACAAGAAGAGAGTGACGCAACTCGGAAAGAGTCTGCTTCGTCAGCACACGGCGCTAAAATCGCCGTGTTGAATATTGGCACTTTCATTATTAACGATCGTTTGCGTAATGTTCAAGTTGATCGGTGGTCGGCGGATTACTTTGATGGTAAAGGCGTCAACTCTGTTGCTTAGAGTTCAAAATGGCGTCGTCTGTGAATTTGACAAATTGTAAACACTGGTCAGCAGCTGATTTTATCTCTGTAACTCATCTAAAAATCGGGACTCACATGCGATATTCGATTACCAGAGCGATGATCCCACGAAGTCCCAGGAAGAGATGTCATCGGAGAAGTCAGGAGAAGGTGTGTGGAGAGTCGATCTCGCCTCTCAGGACGACGATTTGACAGATGTTTCAGTGCGTGTAGAAAAATAGAATTAGTCAGTTCACGCTATTTTTAGTTTGATATAGTTCGTCGGTTTGACCAGTTGGCAGAGAGGTGGTTAACAGAATAAGAAATTTCTTGATTAAAGTTAAATTTTAACGGAACACATGACGCGAGTAAAATGACGAGTTTTCAGGTTAAGTCAAACAATAACGAAATTGAAAATTATAAATTGAGTGGCACAATTTGCCGAGTTTTTGTTCCGCTGTAGCAGCAGCCTTGAATGGTTGACTCTCATCTTGATGTTTATACGTTTTACTAGTTTTGCGAGAAAATAATGGAATAACGGTTGATTTTGTGCGCGTCAAAATTTTAGCGCGTCACAATACATACTATATGTAAATTCTTTCATTAAAAAATTTAAATTCCAAAATATTTTTAAAAAAGTAGTAATTATCAAAAATTGATTTTTTATTTTTCAAAAATTCGCATCAAAAATATTTTCAGAATTTGAATTTCAAAACTTCCACGAAAATGTGGCCTGAATATTCAGGGAATATTCCCTAAAATATGAGCTGAATATTCCCTCACATGCGAACATTTTGATGTTTCCCTGAAAGATCCCTGAACGTCAGTCCCGAATATTTGAAAAATGTGAAGCTGAACTTCCGTGATTGTTCAGCGAATTTCCGATGCTGTGTGGGTTTAAATATTTTTGCATTTTTAGTGTCAGTTCGATGTTTTTTCAACGTTTCAGTGGCTTCAAGTTTGGCTCGATCAACACGCTTATCGTTGACCTCCCCTCTTGTATACCAACTTCTCGGTCGTGACGACCTTCGGGACTAAGTATATACCATTTCTAAGAGTTTTTTCTAACAATTTACGAAAAAGAAGATTTCGATTTTTTGAAAATTATTTGGAGGAATCTGGTCTTAAATCTTTGATTGTCTCAATATTTTATGGTTTTCAGGAATAGGCTCTTAACTATCTGGATAAGATTGAATAAATCCAAACAAACTTTTATATAAAAGGATACTTGATGTAGCACCAAACACTCACAATTATCCATTTAGATTGAAAATAGAATACAAAATAGCATTGAATGTGTTTAGATTAATTCTAAATATGTTGAATCGAATATTTAAAATTGAAATGACACATATCCAAAAATATGTTTTCAAAGAATTGAACAATTATATAAAAGAAATTATGAACTATCAGTTAAATATAATTGGAAAATTGGAACAATTTTTCGACGTGATTGCTGCAAAAATTGCTTTGAATAATTTGTCTTTTGATTATCTTGATTTAAATAAAGCAAGGTTGATAAATACACATAAAGCATTTCTTTACATGAATGATTTAAATAATTTAGAAAATTCACAATCGTTGCAGATGTTACCTCAACTTACGTTTGTGAGAGATATAGACGGCAGGAACATCTGAAGATAAAGGTTCTATTTGCTAGCATTAGTTTGGTAGTTTAAATAAAATTAATGAATTATTACAACTCAAGAATAATTATCCGAAAGAACAAATATAATGTGGATTTATCAAAAATATGTACTGGATGTCGAATGCAGACTGATGAAACTTTGTACAAGTCCTTGTTGATTGTCCACCGTATGAGCTTTGCAAAAAACAATTAATTTCTCATAGTGATGATTTAATGTCAATGAAAAATACTTGGCTTGATGTATTAAACCACCCACAAAACGACAGAATAGTAGATAAATTAGTTAAATTTGCGCGTTACGCTCTCGAGTCCAGAGAATTGCGACAGTTTTTTTTAGTAAATATATTTATGTAACTCAACACAAAATTTTTGTATAAGTCTTTGATTGAAGACAAATAAACTTATCAAGTAGTTTGTGAAAGAAACTTTAGTTTTTAGAAAATAGATTCGACGAATTTTCGTTTACACTATGAACAGTAGTATAGACAACAATACAGTATCCGATTGATGGTCGGTTAGTTTTTTCCCATGTTCTCTACGATTTTTTTCCCAAAGGCCATGTAATGAGTTTTATACCGAAAAAGAGGGGTTAGAGGGAGTCATTTGTCTTAAGCAGGTAAAAATACAAGGTGAAGGGTAAAAATGAGATTTGACCTTGTACTTTTACACGCTACAAACAAATGACTTACTTGAGACCCGATTTCGAGGTATAAAATAGCGTGTTATCATGACCAGTGGGATAAAATAGAAAATATTGGTTATTTAATTCCCAACGGCAAAGAATTATAACTCAACCCAGGTGAAAAAATTAACGATAAACTAACGAGAGTTGCTAACGATAAACTATCGATAGTTAATTAACGTTAGTCTAACGTTAGTCTAACGATTTTAACTACACAATAATTTCTCATTCAGAGGTCAATAGGTTACTTTAGGAAATAAGATGACCTTTTTTACAGACACAATTTGGATGGTCATTCCAAGTATCATCCTGATGTCCAGGTAGTTCTTGGAAAACTTTTAAAAAAAAAAACCTAATAGTAAAAACAGGTCAATAAAACAGAACATTTCCAAGGAGGATAAAAAAGTAATTTACAAACTATTCTATAATAAGGTTAACCTCGTATTGTGACAATCGAGTATCAGAAAGTTCTCGGGTATCAACCTGCCTGGTGTTGGTTTCTCAGAAACAACTGCTTTGACAATTTACATCACTAAGTAGTCTCCGGGTATTATGTGAACGATATACAGGTCGGTTTCTGTCAACATATTCAGACAAATGAAATTTCAATTTTGAAAATAATTTATTATAATATTTCCAAGACTTGATAATTTTTCTTTTCGCCAACTACATCTACAGAAATTTTAACCCTAAACTTTAAAAATAAAACATCATGAGAACCTTATTTATTAACTTTCTATTCAAGCTAAGCTCTCCATATGAGTTAATCTGAAATTAGAGAAATCAATAGCTACCTAATATCAGTCAGATACCAACGTTATTACTTGTGTTAACTAAATCCTGAATATAAAGTTGTAATGAAGTGAATTTTACTATGCGCCGAATTTGCTAGCCGAAGCCCAGGTTCTAAAATTTTTATCACTTTCCGGTATTTTCAAAGAAACAAAATTACTATAAAATATTTTACAATGTTAATCTTTATCAGGTTCTGTCGCAGTGGGTTGGGTGGTAGTCAGTAAAACTCACGGAATTTCTATTAGTAAGAAAGTATAACAAAATTTATTAAATTATCAAAATAAATTACAAAATGAAAGTAAATATGTGTGCCAAGTTTAAAATAATATAATACAAATAATCAAAATAATATTAATACTGAATATAAACCAAAACAAAATATAGAAGACAAACACAAAATTAATCGTAGAACAAAAATAACACTAAAAGTAATGTAAAAAGAATGAAGGCTTCTTAATTATTCAGAGGTGTCTTTCCGCCAGAACTTGTCAAGTTCGGATTTATTCGGAATCTAGAACAAAAATGAAAAACAAACATAAATATTTTCGCAATACCAGTGAACTTTTTACGGTACAAGGATAAACTCCGAGATCTCTAATTTAGTTCCTACGGACGAACCGCTAAAAAAACTTAACGCGCCTATTTCATAATTTCGAGTCCTCCGGCAGGACAACAGTAACGCGAACGAGTTGTATTACGCGGACCAGTCAGGAGCTCGAGGTTTCTGGACGTGAAATATTTCTGTAAATAGTCGTCCACGCTTTTGTTTTGTGTTTTTAAAATAGTTCTTCTGTCCACAAACGTTTCGGTCCAATACAATTTAACTGTTTCAGTGTCCTCAGAATGAACTTCCAAATACTGGATTTTATGTATTGCTGCATCTAAAATTATACATAAGTATATATAACGTCAATATAATAAATATATCTACAATAATAAATATTATTACTAGACAAGAAAATTTTGAATTTTTCTAACCAGGTAGTATGCGAGGTTCTTAATTTTTTCTAATATTTTTAGATGTTCGTTTAGAAGGCTTGGTGATTTTATTTTCACGCAATATTTTCTTTTCTGTAATCGTAGCGATGCAGCAGTTTACCACTTGCTGGAAATGTTAATCCATTTTCTACATAGAATTCAGTATAATAAATCTCAAAATCTTCAGATGGAAACAAATTTTGTATTTCCTGAGCAGCTTTCTTAAATTCTTCTTTCTCTATTCTGATAAATAAAATTAAATAACTTGTGAATTAATCAATTAATATAATTACGATTAGAACAAACAAAGGGTAAATTACTTTATAATAAAAAAATTGCACTCAGAGAAAAGTGATTTTTAATATAAAGAAACAACATTCTTTGATTTTTCTGTTTTTATTCAAAGTAACTTTTTTTAAAATCAAAGAAGGTTTCTTTAATTAAAAAAACATTGCTTTGATTAAAAAAAAATATCATTTAATTCAAAGAAATTTCTGCTTTATATTAAAAAAAATCTAGTATTAATATACTGTCAAAGAAATATTTGTTTGAATTAAAGGCAAACAATTTTTGGAAACAAAGAAAATTTGAATTAAAGAAAATTTTTTTACATGAAAGACAAATGAACTTGGATAAAAGATAAAAGTCAAAAAAGTTTATTTCTTTAAATCAAAAGAAATTTTTGTCTCATTATGGGTATTAATTAAATCTTGAAACATTTGCTTCCTCAGAGAGCAAGTTCTGATTTAAGATTTAAATTAAAATTATAAGTATTAAATTATTCTAGAGAAAAATTAATTGTTTACATTGAAGAAACTCACATCCAATCGTCAAAAGGCTCTCCTATATAATTTTTCATAAATTGATCTTCTTTTTTTTTATACAGCCTTGAACAATTAATGTTCTTACTCTGCTGGACAAATAACCCTCATCATTGTACGACCTCAAAATAACTTTGGAATCGCTTTGAGTTCCTATTAATTTTGATAATTTCTGTAAAAAGAATATTGAATAAAACAAGACATTTATGTTTGAATGATATCTACGTATGTATATAATTGATAAGCATACTTGTCGATTATCTTCAAAAGTAAGATGCTGCAAATCTTTTTGTGCATTTTCATTACCTGTATCAATCTGTAAAAAAATTTTAAAAAAAATTCATAGATTCTAGTTATAAACTATTTTCAGTTAAATTTTACAATCATAAATTGTATAAGAATTAGTTTTCATTAAGATTAATAAAGAACAGTATACAGTGTAATCGTCGACTGTAAAATTCGCCACTATTAGTTTTTGAAAAATATTAATTATTAAATTTTTTACAGTTGTATTGCTGAGCGTAAGATTGAGAAATGGATTATTATTATTATCAATATTATTGTGCACGTATTCAGGAAGTAAATAAGGAAATTTTGACAATGAACGTACCTACACCTAAATTGTTATTGTTTGTCTCAATAGTATTCTCTTTAGAAACTGTCAACTGCGGAACCGATAAGTCTAATAACTCTATATCGTTTTGCGACCCCCAAAATTCATAATCAGCATCAACAGTTGTATTTCTTATAACTTTAATAATATTTGGATTTTGAGAACTAAAAGTCAAATTATTTAAAGACGAGTCCTAAATTAAAAAAAAAATAATGAAAATTATATTTAAGGCAATGTAACTTATATTTTAAGAGAAAACTGAATGTAAAATATAGTTTCTTTTAAATTAAAACAAATGGAACTATTTTTATTATTATTTTTTATTACTATTAAACATATGTTACCTCGCTTTCAAAATATCCGTTCATTTCTTATTTTATTAAAGAAAATACAAACGAATAAACAGCAATCTGAAAGTATGCAACCCAAATAATAAAAAAAATAAGTAAACTTTAATTATAAGATATTTTCATATTTATAATAAATACCATCAAATTTTAATTATTTACACTATATATACTATATTCACTTTACACTTTACACAAGGACTAAACACCTGCTATCAACCACTCGACAAAAACACTAATCAACACTTGTACAGTACACACTTAACTGACACGCTGCAGTAGTAGTAGTAGTAGTAGTACGTTTTAACGTTTGTGCTGTGTTCAGTACTTGAGCAATTTAATTTTCCTTAGGAGTTAAAGAAATTTTCAGGCATACTAAGTAATGGTCTTTCAACTGTTTCCAAAATTATCTTTAACTTATTGATAAAATATCTTTTTTCTATTTTACTGAATCTATTTCTAATTTCTCTTTACATTTCAGGAATAGTTCTAGAATGTTTTAAAATATTCCTTTCATATTAAAAGAATTATTCACGACTTTTTCTCATATCCACCGTTACTGAACAAATTCAAGAAATTTTACCGAAAAATCTTTTTTCGTGCAGTGATGCAGCGCGGGGGAGTAAGCCCAAGCAAAAATCTGCACCGTGAAGTTGCGCGTGAAATTTAAAAGATCCCGTCATGTCAATCTTCGACAACCAGAGTTAAGCCTCGGCGATCATCCTGGTTTCGGCAATTATTTGTGAAAGACTTCGAAAATAATTGTATAACAAGTTTCTAAGAGTAATATTCTCAACCTGATTTCTCTTTCAAGTTTCATAGTGAACTGTGAAAAATTCCAGAGAGTTTCGTTTCTGAGACCTTCAAGATGGACCTTGGCAAGGACACATAACGATGCTGGCCAGAACGAGGAAGGAGTCTATTCTGTCAGCTTTACACCGGAAGTCCCATGTAAGCCATCTAGAATACCCTCGTCAGGAACCATTCCAGGAGAACCTGGACGATGGTATCCGGAAGGGTCGGAGTTCATGTGAGAACTGAATTAGTTCGTCTCTTGAGGAAATGATTATACTAGCTGGGTGTGAACCAGCTCGCTCACCCGAGCTAACTAAAGGATCTGCAATCAAGCAGGTCGATATATTGGCTTCGATAGCCACGGAGTCTAGTAGCGGGGATGGCTAGTTATTTTGTAGTTAGTTTTATTACATTGACGATAAACTCACTTTAATTCACTATCGATAGTTTATCATTAGCTACCATCGTGAGTCTATCGTTCATTGTTTTACCTGGGAAAAAGTGTAAGTTCATAAGACAATTCGATTTACAGTTTTACGAACCACCCAGGTAGAAATATACCACTGGCATATTACTGGTTCAGTACTAACGTCAAGTTTATTCTCTACTGGACCCGTACTAGGCAATAAGAGCTCGTAACGCTCTTTTCTCCGGCTCAGTACTGATTAAATCAAACAGTACTATACCAATACTGGGTTAGTACTGATTGTCAGTACTAACCCGGTACTGATTTATAATACAGATTTAATACTAGCCTTATTGTTACATCCGTAACTTATGTACTATTATTGCATTATAGAATATTATTAATCTATGAATATTTATATTTCATACTACAATTTATTATTCTTGTAATATGTAATCAATTACTATCCTTTATTGCGAATTATACAAATCTGCAAGCATTTTAGCATTTTATTAAGCAATTTAGTATTATACAAGGAAATACTATATACTAAGTAATATTATGTGCATGTAATTATTGAACTTGCTTTGCAACACAAAGAATGATATCACAAGATCCGCGGGACCAGTCAACCGTGACAGTTCTTTCTAGAGTACGCATCAACACAAGTTAAGAATTAACTGGTGAAAGTCAAGGACAGACCACCAAAATCAGCTACCCACTTTTCTACATATTTGACGATCATAGAATAATATCACACGACCTGCAACGCAAGACCGGT
>WNHD01005391.1:0-10237 GCA_011057455.1 Ganaspis sp. Gsp50 | reverse complement strand
TGATTCTTTTCTTTTTCACTTTTAGTTTTAACATTTTTAGTTTCCACAATTTTAATATAAGGTAAATATAGCGTAAGTCACGCTACGACGTGACAATATTAAACAAGCGTAATAAGTAGTTCTTTTCAATTAACCTATATTATTTATTCAACAATTATTTTACTTCGAAAAATACTCTTGTAGACATAAAATAAATTTTTAATTTGTATGCATGGATTACTGAAAATTTATATAAAAATAGTTTAAAGTATTTTTCATTGATAAAAAAATTGATATATAAAAACTTGCAAAAATCGTATTAAAAATTAATTCAGAACAAAAATGCATATCTATGTTTCAGTTTATCAGGCAAACTTCAATCTCGAATAATTTTACAGCCACTTTTTTAAGCTGCTCAACGATATGTTAGAAATTCTCAATTTTAACCGGTACTATATATCGGACATTGCACAAAACATTGTCATCCTTATTTTTTTCCCATTAAAACAAGTTTGTTTCTAATTTTATATTAAAAATAGAGAAACACGTGTTTCTTTATTTTGTTATTTGACAAAAATTATGAAAGTTATCATTCTTTAAAATTTTAAATTTAAAAATAAATCTAAAAAGTGACTCTTCACAAAATCGAAGTAATCGATTCTTCTGTTTTATGCCAAAGTGGTGCTTTTTAACGTTAAAATACTATTCATAGTTTATTAAGAAATGACAAGGCTTATATAAACAAAATATTTATGAATGAGACTAATAAACTGTAAACAGTTTCTCAACAACAAAAAAACTTTGGTATAAACAAAAAAATTACTTATTTATCAGTAGCAGAAATAAAATACAAAAATCAAAATTCGACTACTTCAGTTCTGTGAAAAATAACTTTTTTTACGTAATTCAAATTTCTCAAATGTTCCCAATCTCTTAATTTCACTTTATGTTATACATTTATAATCCTTAAGAAAAAACGAATAGTTTAAATACTTATTTATCTGTCAGTAAAATACAGAAAAATGCTTTTCAAAAACCAGGATTCTTCTAAACATGTTAAATTTTCAAACATTGATTGCCAATATTTACTCAAATTAAAGTTGTTTTTCTTGCACATAGACTTCCTTGCGAAATTAAATGTCAGTGATTCAAACTGTACTGCAAAATTCACGAATATCAATATTCTAAACTGATTAGAATCGCCTTATTATAACTGCAATTAATATTTTTAATTGTAGAAAGTCTGTAACTTTTTAAAAATGAAAACTCGTAAAATTTTACAAAAACGATGTTCAAAATATTAACTAATCTAATAGGCGTATATAAAACATATATACCGACGCATTTCTACATAACAAAACAGGAAAGGAAACATTTTAATTTGAGAACAGTGACTTAAAATTAATAATTTTTTAAATATTTGCAAAATGTTATTTGTCTGGAATATTTTTAAAAATTGCCTTAAGCAACCTATTTCTATTCTTTTATTTTATTACCTGTTTCTTAATAATTAAAATGTAAGTTATTTGTTTTCAATAAATTTCAGGAAAATTGACCAAGAAAAGCTTTCTGTTAATTGACTTTTATTTCTTATTCTTATTTACTTCTTTCTTACCGTTAATTAGAATCAATTGTTTCACAAAAGTTAAAAACATTTGAAAACATTTTTCCAATTATTTATATATTTTTAATTTAGTATTGTTTTTTCATAATTCAAAATAATTTGTTTTATAAGGAAATTTATATTTTTTGCAATTTAAAAAGTGTATTAGGCAGCCTCAAGATAACATATTTCTCAAAAATATATTTACCTCGTTTGGATTGTTTTTGAAAATGTTTTCTGTCGGTGAAAATGTGTTCATGTTTTCTTGGCGTACATTTCCTTGGTGCACGTTCCCTTGGTGCACGGTCCCTTGGTGCATGTTTCCTTGGTGCATATTTCCTTGGAGCATGTTTCCTTGGGGCATGTTTCCTTGGTACATGTTTCCTTGGTGCATGTTCCCTTGGTGCATGTTTCCGTTGTGCACGTTTCCTTGGAGCATGTTTCCTTGGTGCATTGCTCCTTGAGGATACAGAGTTGGTACGTGGATGGGTTTGTACCTTCCTCCCTGGTTCATAAATGAAATTGGCTGACTTGGCATGGAACTGATATTCCAATTGAAATTAGAATTGAAGTTCGGAATAAAATAGGGTTGATAGTTAGTGAGATAATTGGTTGAAGGATGTGAACCAGAATGTTCCTTTTTATTGTTCTGAGTTATTACTCCTGTGTCGTTCGGTACATGCGGCTCATCCCTTGATTTTCTTTCATTTTCCTGAACATCAGAATCTGACGGTCCATCCGTTTCTTCATCCTATTAACAAAATATTGGTTAAAATATTGATGATATTTAAGGTTTCCTTAAGACAACCTAACTAAGAGTTATTAAAACTAAAAGATACAATATATTCTACTGTATTTCTCATTTTGTTATTTTTTTGTTAAAATTATTTAAAAACAATGATGTTTATCTGGGTAAACGTACGGAGGTTCCACGAATAGCAGTACAGTAAAACTTTAAAAACTTGTAGTGCTACAATTCTGATGTTTCAAAAATATAAGATACGAAACAAAAACTTTTTAATTTATACAAAAAGCAGTAAAAATTATTTTAAAAAATTATAAACTGTTATTCCTATTATTATTAAACAATAACTGAGTGATAAATTCAATATAATTCATTGTTCTTATTATTTATATTAAGTACAACATGAAAATTTTTTAAATTTAAATTCATTCAACTTTAAAATTATGGTCTACAGAAGTAGCAATTCTCTATAATTTATATTTAATGAAATAAACGATACACTAATTGTAAATTAAGGGTTTACATGCAACAATTCGTTTGTTACGAAAAATAAGATATGATTTGCTACTTTGTCAAATATTTACATTTAATTTTCAAAAATATTGACAAATAGCGGATACTTTTAAAATACTCATTTTTTCGCTAAAGCATATTCTTAATAGAAGCAATTAAAATATAAAATTGTTCTGTTTCTAACAATTATTTTAAATTATTATATTCTAAAAATTGTATTCTAAAAATAAAGAAAAATAATGGTAGATTTGAATTTCATCAACACAAAAAATAACTTTATAAATTCTCTAAACTTGAAAATTATGAAGCGAACTAAGATACTCTTTTTTTAAATAAGTAAAAACTTTGAAAAAACAATAGAATTACTCGAAAAGATGAGGACAGTCTAGAAAATATGTTATTCCAACAAAAATATTTGAATAATCAAATAAAATGTTTCGTCATTAACAATAAAAATAAATAAATACTTAAATAAAATAATGAATGCATAAATGTTTATTATTGACGTGAAAATAGTGCCTTTAAAATTAGATAAATTTGGTAAAGCACTAAGATTTGACAAAAAAACTTGTCGATCGTTAATTTCATCTCCCTTGAATCTCAATTCCTTTCAAAATCTTATATTTTACCAAAAATGAAAATAATTGCAAGTAAACAGGATATTCGTTAAGAAGAGTGAATTCCAAAAAAGATATCCATAACTGTATTTATAAATTGTTTAAAAACACAGTAAATCAATTGGAATAAACTGATCACAAATTTACTTCAACATCATAAACATTGCATTACACCATTTAGAAAGAAAACAATTAAAAACTAACAATAAAATTCAAAAATAGAAACAAACTATACTGAAAGGTGAAACAATTGATAGTAGTTGCTAATAATTATTACAAGGATTTCAAAAACTAATCATACTGTCATTTGAAATTAAAATATTATTTATAAAGGTAAACTTTTTCCTTCACCATGGAAATAAAAATAATTATGAAAAGATAAAAATTTGAAATACATGACTTGCCATTCAAAATTGATAAAACAATAAAAACAAAAGAATACAAAAAGAAAGAATTAAAATAGGAATAATTGCAAACGTAGAACAATTCAATTTCTTGAAAATGTATGTTTTCTCTCACGGTGAAAGATACCTTCGCTACAAACGTATTTTAGGTTATGTTTAGTGATAATTTTACCTTGATTAAATATACATTTTCAACTATATGAAGTCAAAAACAGTTTTTGATGAATATTTTTGGTCTAATAAGGACGTAAATAATAATGACTTGTATAAACAGTTAATAAACTATTCAAACAAAAACATAACCTAAAATACTTGAAAATTGATAACTTTTTAAACAAGTAATTATTTATTTAAAAATAAAGCATGATAGTTAATATAAAAATTATTAAGGGCAACAGAAAATTCAAATAGATGGATACTAAAAATGAATACTTTATAAAAAAATAAAAATATACTTAAAAATTCAAGATAAGATGTTTCTTTATACATTTACCGCTGAGGGAAATTCTTCTGGTTGTTCAGTCTCATCATTTTTAGATCTTTTGGTATTGCTTCCTCTGTTAACCTCTTCACCTGATCCGCTGTCCTTTCTGACATTTTTTCCGCCACCTTTTCCACCTTCCTTTCCGTTACCTTTTGCGCTTTCCTTTCCCCCAGTTTTTCCACCTTTTTTTCCACCAGCTTTTCCACCACTTGCTGCATTACGTTTTGCAACAGCTTTGCTTTTAGCTGTTTTTTTTCCTGATCCCATCTTAAGACTGCTAATCATCAATACACAAATGAAAAGAGTAGGATAAACCAGAGTACAACTGCCTCGTTCAAACCTTCCTTCAGATTTTCATGCTTGACTTTACGTTTTTTCATGCGTAAAGCAAGTATTTCTGATTGGTGTTAAGAACAAGACATTTTTGTATGTTTGGTGTTACATTTTAAATAAATTGTTTTTAGTAATAAATTAATATAGCACAATATTCTTCAATAATCAAATTAGACTCACCTCGTATTATGCTGTCGAAATCAATCTTCAAGCTTGAACGTGTACCTGGTACTAGACTACTATATAGACGTGAGACGTAACGTATCCGTCTTCCAAGTATCGTCGCAACACAACGGTGTCGTCACTGTCTTGGGCTAGCTAACGAATCAAAGTGTCCGATTTTTCTAATTTTTCGCCAAATCAAATCAACATAGCCGACGTGTGTTCATAAGCCAATAAAGATTGAGGGTATGCATTGTTCAAAATCTCTCTTCCTTTTAAAATCACAATCAAGATTTCGGATTTTTATATCTTTAGGTTAAGTAACTATCTATTTCTTTATTTAATTTAAAAATAATTTATATTTTTTGATTAATTTTGTAGACGTAAAGATAAAAAATATAATAAATTTAATTGCTCTTTTAAAATACCTTAGAAATCAAAACGTAATTATATTAATATTGAAATTAATTACTTTAAAGTTATATAAAAACAACATAAGAAATATTTACGCCCAGTAAATTAAAAATAATTTAAATAAACACTTCATTTTAAAATTACGAAATTATAATTTTAATGACGCTACATTTTTCGATAGAACAAATTATAACAGAATATTTTTTTACTTTTTATTTGATACAAAAAATTTTACCAGACGAACTTGACAAATAATATTTATACTTAAAATTTAAATTAAATCCAGATAATGAAAGTACTACTGTATTATTATTACTAATAACAAAATCTGCATAGAACTCCTATTCACCTTTTCTTCTCTTTAAAGATTAGTGTCGGTCTCATAAATCAACATTAGGAATCCATTATTACACGTTGTATTCATGTGGCGTAGCACGTGCCGCAAGAAAATCGACAATAAAGGTACACTCTTGTGCGTTCCAGTACACTAGCGAACAAGTGTTTACTATACTTACACAAATACAACACCACAATATATTAGAAATGTGGAACGTGGGAAATTGGATCAACGTAAATGAAAACGAGAAGTGACGAGTGTTAAAAACTGACGAATAGTTTCCGTTTCCATCGACAAGAAATAATCCTTGGAATACGAATTTTTCAACAGATCAGCTTAGCCTTGTTGTGGCGCGTGCCATATTGTAAATTAGTTGAATTCTAAAGTACGTGTGCTTCATCAAATAGAATAAGTAGACGACTTGTTTGTTCCAACATTTGCGGCTTTTGCGATTCGATTTGTACGTAATAAATGAAGATGGACTATTGAAGCAAAGTCTGTAAAAATATATCCAAGAGCGTTCACAGCGTTTTTTCCAAAAATGGATATCAGTTTATCTACCAAGAAGATGCTAAATAAGTGGTCTAAGAGAAAAAGTGGAAGTTACAGAACTGCAGGGAAAAGACTCTCGCAGAGTAAAAAGGCAAGATTAAGGTAAGTTCAACTAAAAGTCATAAAGTTATTTAATATTAAAAAAGTTGAAGTACATATAGGTTAAGCGGAAAACAATTTTATTAATACGATTCACTCATCTTAAATAAAGACAAACTGTAAACATATTCTATAAACAGAATAACCTTCAATAAATAGCATAGTTTTTAAACATCATTTTTTTCAATTCTATTGCAGAATTTGAAGTTTTCAAAAAGGTTTTCTCAGAATCCATGAAACTAAACATATTTTCCATTTTTAAATAAGAAATGATAATATTAGAATTGAATTACAACTTAATATTTATTGTTAAACTTGATTTTAAAATTGTAATCAACTTTTCTTTATTATACAACTTATTTAAAAAATTTAATTCAAATTTTTAGATTATTTAATTCCTTCTTTTGAAGTTTTTTGGAAGGGGAGGGAAATTGTATAACACATTGAAAATAGTAATTTTGTGATAATAATATTTGTCCTTCAGTAACACTTTTTAAAATTTCCCAAAAATCCTGGAAACTTAAGATATTTTAATTTTCTAAATTAAAAACGCTAATATATTAGAATGAGAATCACAAATTACTTTTTACACCTTTAAACCAGATTCTATATAATTGTTAACAACTTTTCTCTATTATGGCATTTATTTAAAAATTTTCATTCTAATTTCAGATTATTAAATTCCTTTTTTTGAAGTTTTCTGAAAGAGAAGACTTTCATATTGAAAAATAACAATTTTAAAATAATAATTTTTTACTTTCAGACTCTAAAAAAGCTTGAAACTAATAATGTTTTCAATTTTTAATTTACAATGATAATATTAAAAATAGAATTATAAATTACTTTTTAATTTAGTCCATATTCTATAATTGTAAACAAATTATTTTACTTTTTCATTTATTTAAAGATTTTGATACCACTTTTCAGATTATTGCATTCCTTTTTCTTAAGTTTTGTGAAAGACGAGAGTACTTTCATATTACATTAAAAAAGAAAAATTTAGAGATAATAACTTTTTTCCTTTCATTCACTAACAATCCTTAAAATTTAGATATTTTCAATTTTTAAATTAATAAAAGATAATATTATAATTAAAGTTGCAAGTTACTTTTTTAATTTTATTCCTGATTCTATAATTGCGAACAACTTTCTTTTATTTTAGCATTTATTTAAGAAAAGTAGTATTTTAATACTACTTTTCACATTGTTGAATTCCTTTTTTTAAATTTTTGCGGAAAGGGAGGAAGTTTTGTGGGAGGAGAGGGTACTTTTATATTAAAATGCAAATTAGAAATTTAGTGATAATAATTATTTACCATCAGTTACACTTCTTTTTGTCTCCAAAATCCTAAAAACTTTAGACATTTTCAATTTTTGTAATTGCAAATTTTTCTAAATTTTGCAACTTTACAAATTTGCTAAATCCCAGGAGTAACAAGAAACTAAAAATTTCAACTTTATAATTGTTTAAAAAGAAATTAACATTGTTTATGTTCAACTTTAGATCAAATAGAGACAGAGAATTGGAAATCGTTCTCAATTTTGGAACTTTTCAAGTTTACTAAAGCTCAGAAATAACAAGAATTTAAAACATATAATTTTACAATTGTCGAAACAAATTAATATTATTTAAATTTAAATTATTTATTTATTTATTTGTATACATACAAATTATGATTAAATAGAGCTAGATATTGGGAAACTTTTTTTTGTGTTTAAAATTTTTAATTCTATTGGATGTGTTGTTCTTTCACCCACTGGAAAATAGTCCATGAAATGATTCTAGAGGAGATTCTAGAAAAATTTCCAGAAGATTTTTCTAACGAATTTCAAGAATAACTTTCTGAAAATTTTCGAGAAGAGATTCCACTAAAGTTTTCAGAAGAGTTTTCAGAAGAGTTTTCAGAAGTTCTAGAAGAGTTTGCAGACAAATTTCCAGAAGAGTTTTCAGAAGAGTTCCTAAAAGAATTTCCAAAGCAATTTCCAGAAAAGTTTCCATTAATGTTTTCAGAAGTATTTCCAGGCGAATTTCCAAAAGAATTTTCAGAAGTTTCTAAACGGTTTTCCAGAAGAGATTATCTAGAAACTATTCTAAAAACTTGTTTAAAATCTAGAAAATAATGAAATTTCTTTTGGAAAAGCTTCTAAGAAATTCTTCTAAAAACTCTTCAAGCAACTCTTTGGGTAATTCTTATAGAAATATTTTTGGAAATTCTTCCGGGAACTCTTCTGGAAAATCTTCAGAAAACTTTTCTGAAATCTTTTCTGGAAACTATTGCAGAAACTCTTCTGAAAAGTCTTCTGTAAACTCTTCTGGGCTCGGGTTCTGTTGAACGGAACATAAAATAATGGCGTTTCTAATCAAGATATAATTTCTTAAAAAAAGTGTATCGTTTTTTTGAATTTAGGGGTTAAAAACGACTGTGTTCCGGGAGTTGGATTTTAATAAAACTTTTTTTCTAGCTTCATCCGATGCACCTCTTTGGATTTCATGAACAAAATCGCGTTACTAACCAAAATCTCACTTTTTCAAAAAAAGAGTCGTTTTTTTGAATTTAGGGGTTGAAAACGACAGTGTTCCGGGACTTGGAGTTTGAGAAAACTTTTTTTCTAGCTTCATGGGATGTTCCTCTTTGGATTTCATGAATAAAATCGCGTTTCTAACCAAAATCTCACTTTTTCAAAAAAGTGTCGTTTTTTTGAATTTAGGGGTTGAAAACGACAGTGTTCTGGGACTTGGAGTTTGGGCAAACTTTTTTTCTAGCTTCATGGGATGTTCCTCTTTGGATTTCATGAATAAAATCGCGTTTCTAATCAAAATCTGACTTTTTCAAAAAAAATGTGTTGTTTTTTTTAATTTTGGGGTTGAAAACGACAGTGTTTTGGGACTTGGACTTTAGCTAAACTTTTTTTCTAGCGTCATGACATTCTCCTCTTTGGATTTCATGAATAAAATTGCGTTTTTAACCAAAAACTGATTTTGTAAAAAGAAATGTGTCGTTTTTTTGCATTTGGAGGTTGAAAACGACAGTGTTCCGTGATTTGGATTTTGGACAAACTTTTTTTCTAGCTTCATGGGAAGCACCTCTTTGGATTTCATGAACAAAATCGCGTTTCTAACCAAAATCTCACTTTTTCAAAAAAAGTGTCGTTTTTTTAAATTTAGGGGTTGAAAACGACAGTGTTCCGGGAGTTGGAGTGTGGCCAAACTTTTTTTCTAGCTTCACGGGATGCTCCTCTTTGGATTTCATGAATAAAATCGCGTTTCTTACAAAAATCTGATTTTTTCAAAAAAAGTGTGTCGTTTTTTTGAATTTTGGGATTGAAAACGACAGTGTTTCAGGACTTGGATTTTGGCTAAACTTTTTTTCTAGCTTCATGGGATTCTCGTATTTGGATTTCATGAATAAATTCGCGTTTCTAACGAAAATCTTGTTTTTTGGAAAAAAAGGTGTCGTTTTTTTTGAATTTGGAGGTTGAAAAAGTCAGTGTTCCGGGACTTTGATTTTGGTTAAACTTTTTTTTAACTTAGTGGTAACCTGTGTTATAAATTTCTTTCATAAAAACGCGCTTCTAACTATATTATTTTGATTTTCATATATTTTTATTAATTTGAGTATTGCTGAACCGCTTTTTTGGCATTATTTTCGAGTTTTTAGGGTTGATTTTGAGTTTGGGAGTATTCAATATGCATTACCAGTCATATTTGACAAGAATATAAAAAAAAACTTTTTTTCTTGTTCGTTTTTGCTATAAACGTTGCGCACTTGACCATCATTTCCATTCAACATTAAAAAATATGATAAAGTAATGCACTTTGTTTAAAACCCGAGTCAATAAATATTGTTCAATTTTTATTAATTATAATTCAACTTAATATAGGGTTAGTCCATTTAATTTCAAACAAAGTGGTTGCTGACGAATTTTAAAAAAAATTGATACTTTCAGAAATGATTTTGTAAAGTATCTTGAGTACGAAATGAAAAGAATTATAT
>WNHD01005390.1:0-10239 GCA_011057455.1 Ganaspis sp. Gsp50 | reverse complement strand
ACTGACTTTGAGGTTCAGTATGAAATGTTTCTGTTTTCCAGGAGTGTTTACTAGATCTAGTTTGTGTCAAATTTTAATTATTTTATTGGATGCTTACATCAAAAGAAATTGTTTTCTGACAAAAGTTCTTCGTGTTTAAATTTAAGTAAATTTTACAGATATATACAAACTTTATATCTTATAGTAAAAAATTATTCTCGCTATACATATTTCTACATTGTTAAATAAACAATAATACATTTTTTTAACATTAATAATAAAAATTACAATTTATTAGTGAAAATATTAAAAAATAATATAACGATTATCACCTTTCAGTTAAAATCTAAAAAATAAGTTTATTGCATTCATTGCAAAAAATTCCAGAAAATTTTTATATTTAAATTACTAAAATATACTAACACTACTAATTTAAAACTCCAATTTATAATAAAATACATTTTATTACAATATTATTTAATACATTTTAATGTTAATAAAGTGTACTGGGACTTGGACGTTAAAATAGAGCTTGCTTCCTTTCCCAGGGACAGATTCTGATCTTTCGAAAAGAAAGAAAATAATCCTCAATCAAAGTCACACGACTTCACCTAGAGATGGCACTGTAGCAGTTCTTTTAATACAGAGATACCACCGCATGGGTGTCAAAGCTGCAGTGACACCATAATTTTTTTAGTGCATAAGTGCAAGCAAATATTAAGATTTCTTCAAACTAAAATTTACATTGAAAATGTTAACTAAGTTTCCAATCTCTTGCTTCAGTACCCACCGAGTTCACAACTCTTAACCCAGCAAATCGAAATGTCAAAAAAGTGTTTACAGAGTAATTTGTCCTTCTAAATTATTAAGTTCAATGTAAAAACATAAGATTAGCCAAATGCACCTACAGAAACTATGATTTTACCAAAGCGAAATTTTCTACAAAATCGATTTTTAAGTTTATTCCGTTTTGCACCAGTTTGCTTCATTTTGCTCTGGATGGATTTAATCAATCGTAAAGTGAAAAAATCTGATTATATTTTATCTTAACATCAAACTAACTGAGATATAATTTCGTTCTCAAGTGCTTACAAACATTCAGATTTTCCTAATATAAAATTTAAGTCTAAATCTATTTCTAAGTTTACTCCGTTTTGCTTCAGTTCGATCCAGTTTGCTCTGGCTGGATTAAATTAATCGTGAAGTCAAAAATCTGTTTATATTTGATCTCAAAATCAAACTAGGTAAGATATAATTTCGTTCTTAAGTACCCACAAACAATAAGATTTTTCCAAAGCGAAATGGACGTCAAAATCTATTTTTTAATTTTCTTCGATTTTTCTCCTGTTTTCTCTGGCTCCATTCAATCAATCGTAAAGTAAAAAATCTGTTTATGATGTTTCATCTCAAGATTAAATTATGTAAAATATAATTTTGTTCTTAAGGACCTACAAATATTGAGATTTTCCAAATAAACCTTTTGCTCCTTCTAAATCCAAGAAATCGTCATGTCAATAAAGTCTTTTAATAATATGTTTTTGATTTTTATTAAATGAAATAAAATGTAGAAACATGCACTTTAAATTTGTTGTAGAGAGATTTTACTCCACTATGAATGATAATTGGATCTCTTCGTTTTTGAACCTTGAGAGTAAACCTTAAACCTATCTTTTAAGAGATAACTTTCACTCCAAAACAGAGTGAAAGTTCACTTTAAGAAAAGAGTTGAGATGATACACTGCCGGCGGAAATTGTCGGTGGGTCCAATATGAGTGGATCGAAAAAACAAAACGCTCTTAAAAACATGATGTCTTGGTCAAATAGTAAGATAGGAACTTAAAATTTATTAATTTGGAAAGCTTATAAAATTCTACGTTAAAGACTCTACTGACATATTTTTTGGACATTATAAAATTATAATATAATACTATTTCATAAGAAAGAAAAGAAAAATCTTGAATTTTTCTATTATCGTTCGATATGTTTCAGCTCCTTTCCGGATCTAAAAAATATGCAGAAAAATGTGAAATTTGCATCATTTTGTCGTTGAATTTTCAGCTTTAATTGATGCCAAGAAAACTACAAAAATATTAAGTACTTATGAAGATATCACTAGAAATGTCCGAGCATGTTTTTCTTGATATTCACAAGTCAGTCGTCGCTTCTCGCGAACACATTGCTTACCTCCAACTTTACTGCAGGGTCAAATCGGCACTTCTTCAAGCGGGTGTCTGCATTGGGTACACCTTGTTTATCTTCTAAAATTCTATGTAGACATCAGCTTGAAAAAGTGCTGATTGGACCCTGCAGTGAAGTAAAAGGTAAGCAATTTGTTCGCGAGAAGCAATGACTGACTTGTGATTATGGAGAAAAGCATGATCGGATATTCTTAGTAAAATCTTGAGAACTACTTAATATTTTTGTAGTTTTCTTTGCTTAAATTAAAGCTAAAGATTCAACAAAAGAAGTGATGTAACTTTGACATTCTTCCTGCAATTTTTGTAGATCGGGCAAGAAGCTGGAACATATTGAACGATAATAGAAAATTACAACTACTTTGAAATAGCTTTTGCCCGCCAGCTTTACCAATGCTCTTGTATCTTTCATTTAGTATACCACACGCGCCAAGTTGTGACAAAAGCCGCCCTTTGTGGGATACCAGCTGTACCATTTAGTACGGCGTTTGTCCAAACTTCGTGCGTTGGGTATTTCAAATGAAAGATACAAGAGCCATTCCATCTTCGATAAAGTTGGTGCGCCAAAACTTCCTCAGAGTTAGTTCTCTCAGTTGTCTTCCGTTTGTGCAGGTTTGTTTTGACTTGATCCAATCAATTGTAAAACCGAAAACTCTGTGTACAGTATTTTTTCCTAATATATTAGATTTATTAAAATACGAAGATATATGTTTTATTCGAATTGACTACAAAGATTAAAATTTTTTAAATTGAAATTTATGTCAAAAACTGTTTTTAAATGTACCCCTCTTCCTACAGTCTGCTGCTTTTAACTCTTGTTTGATTCACTCAATTGTAAAGTAAAAATACCTTTCTGTAATATTTTATATTGTTATTTAATAAAGCAAAACATTTTAATATTACGTAATGGCAAAGTTTCAGTAAAGATTGATAATTTTCCAAACTGAGAGTTACGCAGAATTTAAAATAAAGTATGTTTCATGATCATGTTCGTAAAAAGAATGATTAAGTTTGCTCCTCTTTCATTATCATTTCCGAAAACTCGATTTATAATTTTTGTCTAACATCTATACAAGAGAAATTGAGGCTTTTATGTGGGATGTTTAATCTTGATTTTATTTGATTCAATTGAATGAGTTACTTCTCTATTATTCAATAAATTTGTATTTAAACTAAATGAGTATTTATTAAAACTAAATATTTTATTTTATTATATTAAATAAATAGTAACATGTTTTAAATACAAACTGCTTAAGTCAAATAAATGGAATAATCAGAGCTAATAAAAAATAATTTAAGTCAATTATGAAAATTATTTGACTTAATAATGTATGTTACATCATTCAAAGAAATATTTATTTGTATGAATAAAGTTTTTTTTTTTTTTGGAAACACCTAAACAAATTTTTGTATCAAGTATATATCCATTTCGGACGTCAAACATTTTTGTTTCTTAAATAATTTATATTTTTAATTATTTATGTAAATTATTTATAATTTACATTGTATATATACTTTTAAATTTAAATACTTATGTGTGTTGGGAACTACCGTACTTTAAAGTACTATCTGAAAGTTGAGAAAATTTTGAGAAAGACTTCTTTGGCTTTTGACGAAATATTGTAGCATCTCTATCGCAAGCTTTTGTATTATTTTAAAGAAAATTAATTGAAATTGAATTACGTGGGAACGACTCGGATGGGAGTACAAATCACTCGAAAACAGAACCTTCGAAGCATCTTGAAAGGAAAGAAGGAAAGAACAGCCACAAATTAACTCCACCAAAAATTCTCTTTTGATACGGCCAAGCAGAATTAAGACGGACTTACCGATGAGAAATCGCAGATCGTTATCACAAGTTCTTAATATCAGCCTCGTGGTGCAACAGGTTGGCGAATAATATACCGTTGGACAATAAGAAATGTACAACACCACAATTTATTAAAGAACGATATTTATTCTTGTTAGACGCGTAAGCGTTACAATATTGAATGTTCTAACACAAATTATTAAGAAAAAGCGGATTATGCTCGCTAAATCGCGTCGATGCTCACAAATGTGTCGCTCGCTCGTGTGCTTCTGCCGTAGGCAAGCGCGCTCTTTTCGTCGTCTGCTAGCCAGTTCGACGCATACGCCACCTACAACTTATTGACGCAAAGATTCAAACCTTTATGAGCCTGCCTTACGGCCCTTTATTGCGTGTATGAGGTGAGCAGAAACAACGGTTTCAGAGGAATTAGATTTTCAATCGTTACAATATTTATACACTTTAAATATAAAGTAACTAAAATTCTAATGATTTTAGCCAATCAGAGAGCTGTCAATTTGCGGTAAGAAGTTTATTGCAAAATAAAAAATACGATGTAAGAACCCAACTTCGCGTTGTAACACATCTGACATTAGAAATGTCAAACCTATACACCGTGTTTGTTTACCTTTTCTATAACTGTCGTGTGCAAGTGGGGTTACTTTCAGGTAAAAAACATGTTAAAGATAATAAAGAAAAAAGGAATATTTCAAGAGGAAAAGAAGATAAAAACTATAAAGGTAAAATGACACTATTATCAAACTATGGTAAGTACAACAATTTATCTCTTTTATTTTCATTGTTGCTTAAATTACGAAGGTTAAGTTTACACAAAATTTATTATTTTTAAGTATTGTTTATTATTTGTAACAAATATTTTACAAATTAACACTAATATTTATTATTTATTAATTTTTTTCAATTTTATAAATTCTAACAAAATCAAAATAGCCGCTTCTTTCAAAACATGCTTTTAGTAGAATTTTAAAAATCAATAAACATTTTTTTTCTAAATTATTATTTTTTATTCGAATTTCTTAACTTTTAATTAATAATAGTCCAAATACTCAAAAACCATTTAATACAAAAAATGTTTAAATTTTATTAGTTGACTTAAACAATCTTGTTTATTATTCATTAATACTATTATTAATATTATCATAATAATAATTATTATTATAACTATTACTGTTTTTTATTATTGTTGTTATTATTGTTTTATCAGCAAAAAATATTTGTATGAAGTCTCATCAAATTAACTTGATGGCCAGATTATTCCCACACAGCACCCAAACTTCCCTAAAACATAACATAACCTCGCTGTGCGAGGTTAATTCATGTTTTAGAGAAGTTTGGGTGCTGTGTGGGTTCCTGTAAGACTTTTCTTTAACCCATTAATGCTCAAGAGCGTTTTAAACAAGGTTTAGTGGTATGGATCCACATGTTAGTAATTCTTGAATATTTAAATGTTTTTTATTAGAAATGTTATGCTCTTTCAGAATTCGGAAACAACATTTTTGTAAATTTGTCTTTTTCAATGTTACAGCTATTTCTTTGTAAAGAACACGATTTTATGAAGTTGTTAATTTAAAAAATAGTATATTAAGTGTCATGTCGTAGCGTGACTTACTTTATAATATATATATTAGTATTCAGTAAATAATATTATAAAAATCAAAAATGTTAAACTAAAAGAAAATAAACGAAAAATCAATACTAGAATTGTGAGTTCATTGACTGCAATGATGCAGCTGAAAACAGGTGGACAGAAATCACTAAGCTACTACACTCAAAGAAAACCCTCGTTCTTGGTATACATTTATTTTGAAATATTGCCTCTCAACAAGCCAAACTAACGCCTCATTTTCCTCCCCATCGCAACTGAGGGAACTTTTGAAATGAGGGAGCAGACCAAAGACATTTTCTCTCTACACCCTTTCTGATGAATCAACCCTCTTTGATATTCGCACCCCCACTTTTGGCAATTTTCTTGGGTATATAAGCTCAGAAATTCGCACAGAGAATCAGTCCTTCCTGAGGTGCCAAATCGCTGCTAGTTCTTATTCCCACAAGGAAACTCCGAAATTTCTAACAAGTCCTTCCTGAGATACTGAATCGCTGCTACTTCCGGTTGGAACACCGAAATCTGCAAGTCTCTTTCCCGACGTATCACTGACCAACTCTCTACTATTCCAAAGAATATAAGGACTTACCCCTTTGAAATTCATCTTCAAGATTGATTGGAAACCAGGAGGACTCCGGGAAGAAGAACTCGACCCGTTATTCTTCAATCAACCCAAGTTAACCCTTTATCGATTAACCCTGATTTTGGGTTTTATACCAACGGGTTAAGTTGACTAAAACGATAAAGTCGTACGAAGTGAACAGTGACGTAAAGACCTTTTTCCCCCTTCAACCCTTTTAATCAAAATCATCCTTTTGTTTAATCAAATTTTATTGATTAAACTCCTTTAATATCACTAGAACTTTGTCTCAGTGTAAAGTGAACGGGTATTCCGAATTTCGGTGATAATTATAACTCTTTCCATAGACATTACAAGATTTCACTACCCCTTTTTTCTTCAAGTGACACATCGATTTTGATGACCGGTTTTCCTGTAAACATCATAGTGACCTAGTTTTGAAAACTCTGGCTGGTGGTATTTTCAACTTCATTCACAACAGGAAACGGTCCATTGAGGACTTGTCTATGTAACCTGACACTAGAACAACATCTGGAGTATCCCGACACTCATTGGCCCATAAATTTACCAAGGATCGACCTACCGAGGGAAACCTGCCACTCCTCCATACGAACCTCTTATATCTAAAGAGTAAGTTAGTAATTATATTTTATGAAAAACATTTCCACCCTAATTCCTTTTCTCTACTAATTAGTCTTTTATTTCAATGTAATTTAACCTTTCGTCTGGACGAAAGGACTCAAATCTGTTAAACCTGGATTTTCTCTTCTCTTGCTTTATGTATTGATAAATAAACATAAATTGTATGACCAAGTTCAGTGCGTTTCCAGCCTGTCCCCTTAGTTCAAGGCCTTCTGCCTTGTAAATAAAACAGGAATTAATTTAAATAAATATTAAGTTACATTAGGTCCCTTCAGGACGTAACATAAGCATCTAGTGGCTAAAGCCCGTTATTTATTTGCGAGACTGATGTTTGTAGCACGAGACCACAGACGAGTGCTTCAAACATCAGTCGAGCAAATAAGAGGTTTAGCCACGTGTTGCTTACGATATATTTTATTCCAAAGGCACAAAAATAGTAAAAAATATGCTCAATTCAATAATTTAGGATTAGAGGTTCGAGGTAGTGACGGTTTCATCTGTCAAGTACTGAACTACTGACAGGCTGAAAAGGATGGAAACCTAACAAAAAGAAATACGCGCGTAAATTCAAATCATAGAATTTCACAGGATCTATCCACTTTGACTTTTTTGAGATTTTCTCTGTTGGATATTGTTATTTCGTGAATTTGCAATATTCGAAAGTTGAAAAAAAACAATGTTTACAAACATTAGAACTAACAACAACGATTTAGATGGGTTACGAATTATAATTCTACTTTGTGACAAGCGATAAATATAACTTTTATTCTGACAAATACGCGCCGTAGAAAAAGGCATTCAAGGGGGGTTCGGGGGCCAGGAGCAGAGCCCCGGTCAGGGGGTTAGCCCTTAACAAAAAAAAAAGAATTTAAAAGATTAAATTAAAATAAAAAAAGAAATTAAAAGGTTAAATTAAAATAAAAATAAAATAAAAAGTAAAAAAAGAAATTATAAAATAAAAAATAGAAATAGAAAAAGATTAAATTAAAATAAAAATAAAACAAAAAATAAAAAAGAAATTATAAAAGAAAGCATAAAAATAGAAAAAGAATTAATTAAAATAAATATGAAATAAAGAATAAAAAAGAAATTGTAAAATAAAAATAGAAATTAAAAGTTTAAATTAAAAATAATATAAAAGATAAAATAAAAAATTGTAAATTTTAGAATTTCTTATTTGAACAAAACAAAAATTGCAAATTTTTTGAGGAGAATAAAATAAACAAAAACTGTTAATGGTACCAATAAAATCAAAGAATTTACAAAAAAAAAAATAAGTAGATAAACTTTTTTTAAAAACCATTGAAAACTAAGGGATTTTATTATCAAAATAATTAGTCTGAGTCAAAAATAAAATATATATTTATTTTATTTAATCAACAGTTTCCTTATAAATATTAAGTCTAATTGTAAGAACACCTTTAATTTTAAATCTATCAAGCACTTATATCTGTAATTTTTAATTATTCGGTTTTACAAATAATTAACAAACTTAGGAAACAAATCGAACATCAAAAAGTGTGATAGGTTATTGATTAACCCTTTTTTCAAAAAATAAACTAGATAAACGCATATGAAATATGTTTTCAAAACATGAAATAGAATAAGAGCATATTGATAATTGTAATGAATAATTTCTCAATTGAAACAATATAATATTTAAGCATTAAAGAGAAAACTTAGGCTTCAAAAACAGTCTTATACGTAAATAAAAATTTTTGAGCAACAATATTATTTTAATTTACTGAAAGTTGAAAGTAATATTGCAGTTGTGAAAATTCAACTGCTTTTCCTTCAGAAAATTATTAAATGAAGACTCAGGATTTTGAAAATCGCTTTCAAGATTAGTTTCGAGACGTTTAGGAGGCAATCCATTTTCAAGATCATCACTACCATTTTTGGAAGATGAATCAGTTGATTGAGGATCAATAACTCCAGGCAGGTTAGTCATTTTATTAAAGAGAGAGCTAATCTCTTTTCTGTTAGTCATAGACTCTTCTATATATCCCTTCGCAACAATACTGCTCTTCCACCCGCCGTGTCGTTTTAAAACTGTTAAGTCTGCTCCCGCATCTACTAAAATTGTTGCAGAAGATCTTCTAAAACTGTGTCCAGTATATTCTCTGAAGTCTGGCAATTTAAATATTCTGCAATTTTCTGCGGAGTGGAAGAGAATTTATTCTTTCCTATTACCTATAAAATATAAAACTAAATTAAATATCTTTGAATATCATCAAAATAATGGAAAAGAGAATACAAAATTATTTTATTTTTAAAGTTGTATAAAAAATTAAAATCATGAAATTAATGTCTGTTATATTAATGTAAATTTTATAAATCAAATTAAAAATTAATATACTTAAAAAAATATATCTTTACCTGAATAGTGCACTTTCCATTCTGGTAATTAAGAAAGAATCTATTAGTTCCACAAAGTTTTGATCGAAGGCTGATATACTTTTTCACATATGAGCAAAATTCGCCTGTAATAGTGAAAGATCGTGGTTTAGTTGTTTTGGTCACTGGTACCTTCACGTAATAAATTTCGCCTTGAAGTTCGACATCTTCTACTGCTACGCGAACTAATTCGTCGCTTCGAAGCGTACCAAAAATTCCAAACAACATAATAACCTAAAAATATCAGTTTATAACTTCATTAAAAGACAAAAGGTATATAAGTTTCTGTAAATATATTGTTTTATTGTGTTTTATAATTTATTATAAATTTTTTTACTATTTTAAATATTTAATTCTTATAACAAAAAAATAAAATTAATTTAATTATCAGCGACATTATATAATGCAAGATTTTAAAAAATCAATTCTAAATACAAAATTGTTTTAAGTTTCAATAAAAGATAAAAGTATATTACATATAAAAAGTGCAATAATTAAAAATATATGGTTAAAATATGAACAAATGAAAATGGTTTAAAGTGGAAGAATTGAAAGTTTTTCAATATAATTCAAAAATAATAATTTTAATAAAAATAGTAATTTTTAAACATTTACCTTTTTATCTAAGTGATAATCGTCAGGTGCAGTTTTAAGATAAATTTCAAAATAGTCAAAAGTAACGTAATCTCCAGACCAAAGTAAAATAATTCTTTAATAACAAGATGAAATTGCTAGAAGCATCGTCAATTTATTAAAAAGCGTCAACGTTTCGCCATACATATATGTAGGCCTCCTCAGGACAATATGTTAAAATATTCATATTATGTAAGAATTACATCTTTCTAAAAATTAAAAATTTGAGGTTATTAACACGAAATGAAAAGAATGCAAATACAAAAATAAATAAAAAGAACTTACACACATATTCACAATGTAATCACAATGTAATATCGGAACATAAATTACAACATAAGGTTGATGATGTTTTCACACATGATTTTGATTTTGATAGTAT
>WNHD01005389.1:0-18328 GCA_011057455.1 Ganaspis sp. Gsp50 | reverse complement strand
ACGAATTTTCATTTGATATAAATTCTAAAACGTCGAATTTTCCTTTGACCGAAATAACAAATGGCCGAACAAATATCCGGTAGAAGAGTTTTAGCGGGATTTCAAAATTAACCAATCATAAATTTTGTACACAACAAATTCGCACCATACTTAAATATTTATATTTCCACAAATCATTTAATAAAACAATAAAAAACACAGCATTTGAAAACAATAAAGTTCAACAAAGCGCACGTAACGAACTCTTGCATAGATGTCAAATTCAAATCAGGATATATGTGTTAGTGTGCGCAGATGACTCAAATTCGTCCACCGAGGAACGGACGAAATTTATAAACCCTACCGACTGTTGCGTTTACTTTCTTTACCTACCCCCACTACTGAGTTAGACCTCCTGTATTCTAGTCTTCTTGATATTAATAATAATTAATAAAAAGTTGCGATATCTAATTCAACGCTTGCAAAATTTGAAATCGGTCCCCGTTATATTAGTTTATTTTTCTGAAACCAGATAGCGCATCGCAGTATTTCAGATCCCCATATAAAGTCTATATTTTACCAAGAATTGATGGAGCAAATGACAATTTTTTAGTATTTTTGACATTTCAAATCCCAATCTTTTATTAATATACCTTTTAAAATTGGATCTTTTTAATGGTAATTTATTTTGAAAAAACTTTCTACATTAAAAGATAAATCGTTTGACATATATCAAGTATAAATTCCACTAATATTTTATGAAAAAAATGTCAGTCTTATTGCTTTTAACAACAAAAATTCAAATTTTTTACATAACCTTTAAAATTGTGATTTCTTAAAGATAGTTCCTGTCGAACAAAAATGTATTCTAAAAAGCGAATTGATTAGTATTAATATAAAGATACAATATAAAGATATAATAATCGACGAGTTAGCTCAGTTGGATAAAAGCTTGGACTTTGCGGACGCTGCGAGCGATCACTGGTTCGAGGCCCCGTTAGTCTGGGATGATACATTATCCGGCGAGCACCGTTGAAACCCGACTGTCGGTAACCGGTTGTACTCTGGGTAGGTTTTCCACAGTTTCCCTACCCACTGGCGAGCAAGCTTATTACAGGCGGTCCAGGCACATGCGAGTACTCCTAATAAAGTCGCCTGTGGGCGCAAGTTGAGGTTAAGGGGAAAAAAAGCTTGTGAAATGGTGTGATAATAGAAGTAAGAAGAAAAAGGCTAAACTGGGTGTTATATCCAAGACTTGAAGTGAGATATGCTCGCAAAGTCAATAGACCCTTACACCTCGCCCTAACTTTAACTTTAACTTTATAAAGATATAATATAAAGATTATATAAAACAAATATTTATAGAAAGATGTCACTGTTTAATTATTTTTGTCATTTAAAGCTTTTTCTCTATATGAGGAAGCCGAAATGTTTATGAAATGCACATCATTTACTACCTTTTTATTATGTATTTTTTTAAATGATTTTATCATGTATTTATATGTATTTTTGTTTATGAGTGTGTGTATGAAAATCTTGATGCGTTCAATATGTGTGACTTTTTTTTGTAAGCGTATGTGTGACCTGTACAGTTAAAAGAGAACTTGAAAAAATCGATTTTCACTTTTTCATTAATTCTTATAGAATGTTGTCTTTTCAATGCAATAAACCGCGCATCTCAAGCTTCATTATTTTTTTTTACAAATTTGGACCCGCCATTTTCAATTTTGAAAATCTGATTCCAAATTCGTAAGCAGCGACCCTAAAAAATCCCGAGTAATATAATGAGTAAGTCATCTTGACGTACAGGAGCATCAATATCGACTTGTTAACTTCAAATTCGTTTTTCTCAAAAACTTAATTTCAGACGTATGGTCCCCTTTAACTGCCCTGGTCACATATGATTTATGATATTTATGATCTATGATTTATATTCTTATTTATTTATACGTATGAATGGCATTTAAAATTGACTTGAATGTCTTAAAAAATAAATTCTGGTCAAGAGGGGTAAAGAAGAGATTCGATTTCCTTTAACGAAAATATTAATTTAATTTTTAACTTTATTGACAAGTCTCTTCATTGCCTCGACACCAAAATTTGAGAAGAGCGTGGAGTTTTAATTGATTTTAAAAGAACGTGACGATTAACAGCTCTATGAGAACGAGGGGACGGATTTAAATCAATCTAAGAGTTTAATCTAAGTTTTGTTGTATTGATTTTGTCTCTCCGAATTTTATTTTATTGTACTTATTTTGTGTGTCAATTTTTATTTATTTATTTGTAATTTATTTCTACTTTACTATGTTCTCTTTTTCTATTTTAATGTTTGACGAAAATATATTTTTCTATTTAATAAGAAATACTTGCTTTTGTTTTATTTTTATTATGTCATATGTCAATTCGTCCAATTTATAATTGTAAATGTTCTTATTTTTTTCTCTTTTTTTTTGTTTGATTTTCGGGTTTTTACATATATACCCCACAATTCTTTTCTATAAGTTCCCATCCCTTCCCCCTAACTTGCGTTCATAGCCGACTTGATTAGAATTACTCGTAATCACCTGGCCCTTTCAAACTAGAGTTAAGAGAAACTACGGAAAACCTTAACTGAGTAAAGCCGATTTATCGACAGTTGAGTCTTGGATGTATGATTTCGAAATCTAGAAAAACCACACAAACAAGTCCTCAAAGTCAAATCTCCCGCTCTAAGTACCTCACGTGCCGGAAAAAAATCCAAAGCTAACGGGCGCGAACCCTCAATCCGCTACCGTAAAGCCTTAGGCATTTTCCAACTGAGCTACTCAGTCAGTTATAAATGTTCTTATTTTTGTTTATATTATTTTCAATCTTATTAAAACATTAAATGTGTTATTTAATTTAATTCAATGTCAGATCTGAATATGAGTACAAATTCTTTTTTAAAAAAAAAATGTATTATTACGCAGTTAAAACTGTCATAAGAAGGAGAGTATTTATAACTTGAAAACAAACACAAAACTAGAAATTTTGGCACCCGCGGAGCATATAAAGAGAACTTTTATTTCATTTTACACAAGTCCTTTGTAAATTCTCTTATGGTCTCTAAAATCAGAGAACTTCGAGGGCTTATCGAGAACCTAAATTTTGACTCGATTGCGAAAGTTCCATTTTGTGTGTCAAACCTTGGACGACGAAAAATTTGTAGTTACGACTGTTGTAGAAGTCAACTACGATTTCGATAGTTCGTACCAAAATTAAACTTAATTTTTATAAGTGTTTTGTGATTGGGTTTATCCATTTTATGTGAAAGAAAATTATTGCGACAAAAGTTTTAAAAATGCGGAAAATGTTTTCAGTTCCGCACTTTGTAATCATGTAAACGTGTTTAAAATTTTAACATTTTTTTAACATGTTGAGTTTTATTTATTTTAAATTTTTTGTCACAACCACATTGTTTGAAATCAAATAAACTGACAAATTAAAAAATTTCTTGTAGGGTTTTACTACTGCGACGTGCTACCTATGGGTTCGCCCAATTTAATGATCAGTACAACTGAAGTTCGTCTTCAAATAAATGCTGTAAGCAGAGAAATTGAAGGAAATCCTATTGAAGTGGCTTATTTTCCACCGATTTATGTCGGCATTAAAGAAGTTATTTTTACGAATTTACCAACTTCTGCCATGCCTACTGCTTTTCTGGAAGTTTATGGCTTGCCTCAAGTCTTGGAATACGTAACGGTTAGCAAAATATTTCACTAATAACAATACTATTTTATTAGAACATATACAACATGTATATTAATTTACCTACAATTTTAATAACCGTACAAGTAATTGGTAAGTGGACCCGTTTTTTAAAAAAAATTTAACTGTGTTTTTCAAAATTTGATATTAACTTTTCCAAAAAAGATTGATAGCCACACGGAAAGAAATATCTAGCTGTTGTAGCATAAAGCGTCCCGTACTATTGTCGCATCCCCACTCTCATACTAATAAGGTAAGTCCGCATCCTATTTTAGGATGGGCTCATGCTTTAATAGCATGCGCGCTGACTATATTAGTATGAGAGTGGGGATGCAATAAAGGTACCTGTCCACTTCATGTTAGAAAAGCTAGATCTTTCTCTCCGTGCAATAGTTTGAAAAAAGTTGTTAGTAAACAGGCAGTGTAATTAGAGATTTTATAAAAAAGAAACATTTTTTAATTTTCTGAATTCCTGTTATATCGAATTGTGACAATATTATTTTATTAATTTTTTCCAGTCTTTTTGGTCAAAATTTTAATAACGAAACATGAAATTATTAATAATTGAAAAAAGGGGTAATAATTTTTTTTAAAAATCTGTGTTTTAATATTAAATTAATTAATATGAAAAAACTGTTTAATGTGATTTAATTAATGTTCAATAGATCGACACCCCAGATGAAGTTACTATTAGTGCACAACAATTTATCTCTAAGCATCTCTTGCAATATAAATTGTCCCTAATGCAGAATCAGAACGATATTCAAGTGAAAAAAATCATCATAAGTAACCAAGTCACAAAACAAAATATATCGGTAAGAATTACATTTTCTTGTAATCATACTCTTATTATATTTCAGCTTAAATTTGATTAAAAATACCCTATTCTTTTTGTTAATTTACTATTTATATTTCTTTATAGCTCTTCATTCGGTTACCGAAATACGAGCAATTTGCGCAAATCTCAGGAATCCACTGGCTTGATTATGTTTATTTTCATCGATACACCTTTGGAGTGTTCATAGTTTTATTTATTACTTTCTTCCATTGTAAGTGCAATTTGAAACTAATAGTTATCTCAAACATAAGACGGGATTAAATATTTTGCTTTTTTCAGTTTGGAAGAATAAAATGTCAAATGTGGATTTAAATGTGAAAAACAGAAATGTTTTTGGTAAGTAACATTTATTAAGAAAATACATAAAGCCAAAAGATTGATTCGCAATTTTTCTTTAGTCATATTTTTTGCACAGAAAAAATGTGTTTTCTTCTTTATAAAGTTTATAGCTTTATTTACTCTGATTTGTATTTTTTAAGCTGAAAAATGCCCACCACAATTGAGAAAATCATCTAGTCCACCTGCTGCACCAGCGAATAATACTTCAAATACTTCGAGTCCACGATCTCCTTCGTCTCCCATAAGACCTTTCTCATCTTTTGAGCCTGTTTATGGAGACCCTCGCAGTTTATTTACGCCAAGAAGGAACAGAACTCTACACACACCATAAATATGTAGAATATGAAATTCGATTAATATTATAGAATTCGAAAAGACTGATAATCATTAACATTTTTTTATTTTTCTGTAAACATTTCGTTAACTATCATTCATACGGGTACTCTTTTTTTTCGTTTAAATAGTTTTTAATTAAGAAACTCGAATACCGGTAATTTTTGAAACTTAATCCTTTCTTCTTGAAGGAAGATTTGTGTGTATGTATCTTTCAGAGATTTCTGAAAAATATTTTGTTGTTAAGAAAAAAATGTCTATTAAAACATGGTTTCTCCGAATAATCTTCAACATTTGAAATCAAGGTATAGAAAGCATTTGTCATATTTTCTTTGTAGTATTTTAGTCGACTATGTTGATTTTAAATGTTGAATGCAATTATGTATAAATGTAATTATAAAAAGCGTTGAATTTATATGTATAATATCTTCAAAAATGTAGTGTATGTAAAATCGAAAAATATGATTATAATTTACTTCAATACTTTAACAGAGCGATGTAAAGTATTTTTGATACTTGTCACAATTTTGAAAAATATATCTAAACGTTTATTTGTGAGACTAAGTACCTATAATTTGCTTTTGTGTGTATTCTTCAGGTAATATATAATTAAAAATATAATGAAACATTTTTCTTACATTTCAAATGAGGAATACCCCTTAAATTACAAAAAGCGTTAAATGTATATATGGGCGATTGATACACGTGAAATTTGCTTACACATTTTAAGGAGGTTGTTTGACGAAACGAAAATGGTTAGAAACATTTGGCTTATTTTAATATTTAGATTACCACAAACTTTTTCTGTAAATATAAAAATTATTGACCGAATAGTTATTGGAAAAATTGAAGTTATAAATTTATGTAAAAGAAAATGAAAAAGATTTTTTGTAATTCTTTATAAAAAAAAAAGTGTACGAATTTTTGGGTTGCGTTATTTTTTCTTATTAAACACCTGGAAATGTTAGAAAAGTTTTACAAAAGGTTTTAGAGTGAGCTTGATAATTATGTTTAAAAATAACATACAAAAATGTTAAAAATAACATGTGTTAAAATTATTTTTTAAACTCCGCGTGCAAACTGTACACATTGCACAGTGGGGCAAATTCGAAAAGTATAATTCGAATTGACTTCTAAACTACATTCTTCAACCAACTTCAAATTTTTCTAAAGAAAAATCCATAAATTTTTGTAGAAATCCTTCATGAACAATTTAATTTTTGTGTAATAAACAATTTATGTAAATGTAAATTATAAAAGACAGGATTTCTCTGTATATTTCATTGAAAAATTATTTTTTAAAGCCAATATTCCACATGTATAATGCTGAGGAGTGTAGAAAAAGAAAAAATTAGTGACATATTAAAAAGATTGTGATAAACAAATTTCTTATTCACACGTTTTTGAGTTTAAAAAACTAAATTTCTTTATTTATTCTGTAATTATGCAAACTAAATTTTTTGACCATACAAAATTTGTTTTACAATAAATTTTATTATTTTTGTAAACAAATGGATTCATAAACATTTACGGACAGAATGAACTCGTGTGTTCTTTTAATTGTTTATTGTAATTCACTCAATAATAATAACATTAAGTTTTTATAAATAAATGTTTGCTTTAAAAAATTGAATATGTATAATGAAACAGTCATTCATCTCACGCCTCAAATATATATAAAAAAAATATTGTTACTGTGATCTTCAAATCGATCAAAGAGTTTCTAAAATGTATTAACACTTAAAATTTAATGCTTCCTTAAACTCTTGGACAATTTCTCGTATTTTCGTTTACTTGAGTACCAGAGACCAAAAGGAATAGCCAGAGATGGAAGAGTCATAACTGCAAAAGCAGTCCAATCAATCTGAAAGAAGCAGAAATAATTTTTTATTTTTGAATTCATCATTGTTGCTTTTCATGATTGGTTCATTTTAATATCTTTAATATTATTTTTTTATAGATAAACTATTTAAATTTTATATTTTTATTGAATAAAATTTAAGAATGAAAATGAAACTATTTAAAATATAATTTTAATTAAAATGAAAACAAAACATAGATGTTTAAATATATTTCTTCAGATTATTAAAATTGAATAACAAATTCTGTCAATTTAAACACTTCATAATACAAAATACATTCACTAAGGTAAGTTTTCATTAAAATTTTTTTAAATCTTGCTTAAATTCCGCTTTTGAAAATGTTAGAAAATCGTCACTTTTAACTTCATTTTTAAATCAAGTTTTTATACTTATTTTACTAACAAAGTTACTATTATTAATCTAAATTAAAATTTAAAGAATTCTTAATTTTTTAAATTTACTTAAGGGTCCATCTATAAATTACGTAAGGTAATTTTCAAAAAATTTTAACCACCCACCCCCCTATGTAAGACCTTTTATACAGTAAAAATTAACATGGGACATAAGATTTCATTGGGCCCCCCCCCCCCCCCCCACCCTATAAACCTTACGTAATTTATGGACGGTCCCTAAATTCAATTCTATGCTATTTTAAATAATTTGAATGCATATATAAATAAACTGCATATAAAAGTAACTGTTTAACATATATAAAAATAAACGTTTTGAAAAAATAGGTTTCGACGAACCTAGTCGAAGTATAATAGATATTATGTAATAATAATTAATACCTATAAATATAAGAATGAAAACTTACGACATGAGAAGAAAATTTTTTATCGAATTCCCGGAAAGAAATAAAATAAGCTAATCCAGGTTCACTAGTAATTGCAGATTGTAATTGGGGCAAATCTTCTCGACGACGGTAGAGAACTTCAGCAGAAGTGAAATTGAAGTATCCGTATTTCTTAGGTTTCACAACAACAGTGTGACTTATATTGGATTGAGGAGGAACCCTTTCAATTTTTGCATTGATTTCACCACTCACGTGGACAAAACTATCAGCAGGGAAAGAGTTGTCATTAATTTCAACTTCCAAAGCAGCCTCATTACCGACGTTATATACAGTGTACTGAAAACATAAATATTTAAATTACTTTCACAAATCTAATTTATTGTCTATTCATAATTTCAAAAGTTTTTTAAATAATTAACATATTTGTAAAATTATTCTTTCTTGTCTTAAGTTAAATTCGTTTGAAAAATTTGAAATTATAAACAGGATAAAGGCTTTTCTTTCAAAATACAAAAAAAAATGAAAACAGATTCTACTTTAATTTTTATTTTTCCCTGAAGTTTCTTTTGAAAAATAACAAGTCAGACATTCATGACAGTTGAAGATTTCCAAAGATAATTCTCAAAGTTTCAAAGCAATTTATTTTCTAGTTTAACAGTAAATGAGGAACTAATATGGCAATAAGTTTTTTTATCAGCTTATTATTTTCTCAGTACTTGCAGTTAAACTAAAAAAGATACATTTAGTAACAAAAATACTGTTGACAGATCAGGAATATCAATTTTTTAAAAATTAAATTTAACAAAAAAGTTTCGTAGTCATCAAAATTTGATAAAATTGTTAAATAAGTAAATATTAAATTATTTATTTTCAGTCATCTACGCCGATTAATAACTTGTGTAACAAATAGTCCACAAAAGTGACTTTAATTTATTAGTTTAATAGTAAAAGTAAATTTCTGGTGTATAGAACAATTTTTTTGTTTAAATTTATTTACAAGATATCCCTGCGATCCTAACGATCATTAAGGATACATAATTTGTCGCCAAACAATTAGCATATATATGTGACGCGTTGCGAAGAAAGGGACCTTAGAATGAAAAAATTGTAGGTTATGTTTGATCATAGTTTCACCTTGATTAAAGCTTCGTTTTTTAATTATTTGCAATCAAAAACAGCTTTTCTTGATACAAAGTATTCATTAAAATATCCTATTGATTGCAAAGAATTAAAAGCGATCTTTAATCAAGTTAAAACTATTGAAACTATCATCAAACAAAACGTATAATCGGTTGCTTCTAAGATCCCTTTTTTCGGAGCGGGTCACATATTCGTAAATTTATATAGAAATTAATTAATTAATTTGAATAAGACGGGAAATAAGTTTCATTCGTTTGAATGCTCAGAACATCAGATTGTTTTAATTTAAACCAAAATATAAATTACCTTAACAACTACATCCATATTTTCAACGAGGTATTTATTGTTGATATGCTTAGCAACTAACAGTCTGGCTCCTTCAGGCTCTTGTTCATCTTTTGCGAATGAACTAGCTAGGAGAGCTAAAATTACTGTGAAAAATACCTGATACTTCATCCTGAAAAAAATACATTGTTTTAATTTACTTCTAATCACACTGTACAATGTATACATATATAAATTACACTATAGCGCTATGATCATTAAAACATCCTTTTAATATAATATTTATGTGAGTTTTTATATAGCAAAAGCAGCTTATTTATTTAATTAAAAATTTATTGAAATAATTATCATTAAATAAATTTTTTATAATTTAAAGATAAAACATAACTAGATGTTTTTTATAATTGACGACTTCCTATAGTAATAGGAAAACAGATGTCCACAGTTGTCAAAATAGCATTACTTTTTACATAAATACTTTTTGTTTGATACTGCAAAAACGAATTAAAATACTTTAATAATTATCAATTTGCAGTAGTTTTCGATTTAAATTTTAAACTTAAGAAAATGATAATATTAATGTAAAGTCAAGCGAGGAATTTTTTATTGCAATAATATAGGTAAAGATTGCAAAAATTATTAATACATACTTCTTTGTTGATAATTGTTCTCAGACATTGGTTTTTAATGAAATTAAAAGTTCGCACTAAGTAGGCATTTATTAAAGAGTAAACAAACTTTATAAATCGATACCTACTAACAAATTTGAGATAAAATAAAGAAGTCAATATTTTTAACTGACAAATAACTAAAAAAAAGCTATTTTTTACACTTTTTAATTAATTATTTAGTAGCGTCTGGTTTAACTTTATATGTATACACCAAGTGCATAACAAACAAAAATTATGCATTACAAAATAATAAAAAAAAAATAAAAACAACTTTGAAATGTAAAGGAAGACTTTAGATTATTTAGATTACTTTTCGGAAAAGGTGTAAGGTCTGAAGGAATTAAAATATCGTATGGTAACAAACCAAAGAATGTATGCACTTAGTTTAGAAATTGACTTCATTATCAATGAAAAGCAGGTTATTAGAAATATAAATAGGAATTTTTAATCAGTATGAAGGAAAATCTTACCTGTTATAAATGAATTATATTGTACAAAACCATAAAACTACGTATTTTTTAAATATATATGAAACAGAGTTCTACAACATCTATTCACATGTGAGGAACTGAAAGAAAATTAGACAGATCGCTGCTGTCAAGTGCCAACAGCGCCGCGTTTTCTCTGCCACGGATGCCACGTGTCCTAGCGAGACACGTTACATAGTGTCAGAAATCTGTACTATACAGGGTTGGAAAGGGAAAGCATGAATAAAGGTGCATCTACACTAGGGTTGTGCACGTAACATACTACATATGTATGTAAGTCGACGTGATATATGCCTTCCAAAAAGTTACTGAAGAAATCCCCACTGTGTGTATCACTTTCTATCTTGTTTCAATTTCATATGTCGTGGACATACATATGTATATGCTTTCCAAAAGGTTGCTAGACAAATTCCTACTTTGCGAGTCGCCTTCCACGTTGCTTTATTTCATGCCTCAACATTTCTCATAGGCATAGAATTAAAGAACATAGAAGGTGACACGCAACGTAGGAATTTGTCTAATAACCTTTTGGAAGGCATAAGGTTACTAGACAAATTCCTACTTTGCGTGTCGCCTTCTATGTTGAGCCTATGAGAAATGTTTAAGCATGAAATAAAGCAACATAGAAAACAACACTCAAAGCTTAGATTGGTGGCGAACCTGGTGGGATGTGCCCAAACTGGAAAAATGCCATTGGTTAGAAAGAGTCAGGACTACATCTTTCTCTTTTTGACTAATGGCATTTTTTTAGTTTGGGCACATCCCACCAGGTTCGCCACCATTCTCGCCGGATCTATGTAATTTATCTAAGCTCAAAGTTATCTTACGCACAGGTCACCATGGCAACACACGTGTATGACAAACACAGAAAGTGGAAGGCATCAATGACCGACTTTTAAGTTGCTTATACAATACCTCGTTGACATCGGGTGAGAAAAGTTCAATCATCTTTCTTACTCTTATGACAATGGCATAATGGCTCTTTCTCTCACATTTTCACAAATTTTCACGGTGAAGTGGTGAAAATGTAAGAACGAGACACACTTACGCCATTGTCATAAGAGTAAGAGAGATGATGGCCCTTTGCTCGCCCGATGTCAACAAGGTATATAAACACCTTTACGAATGTTTAGGAAAGAATATGGACAGTATATTTGCCTACTTACATATAATCTCTATAATGCTGCTTCTCTCTTATTATTACTTTATCCATTAATCACAAAATTGATTAAATTTTTAGTTATAATCAGAAAACAATCGTCTGTACAAAATTTTAATTTTTGTTTTTCCAAATGTTCTCAGACACGTGTGCCAATCAAAAGCCAATCAAAAATTACGTCATTTCAGTGATGGAGATAATATACAGCAGTGTACAAAAAAGTGTTCGATTCTTAAAAACGTAAAAAATAATTTAACAAATATTTTGACAGGAAACATAAATGTATTGTACTTGAAAGTAGTTGACATGAAGAAAATCTAAGCGTCAAATTTATGATAGGTTAATTTTTTAGAGGAACACTCTATGTAGATAGAAGTGAATATGAAAATTAGTTATCTAAACTGTAGTTTAGGAAGAAATCAGCTGATGATGCGCAGAAGAAAACACTCCTTGATAGAGAACAAACCTGTATAAAACAGCATGAAAAATTATGAAGTGTGTTTGTTGTCAACGTGGTTCTGGTATTGATGACATGTTGCTTGTTCAAAAAATCAGTTGACAGTGATATTTTATTTATTGAATATTGTTGTTGCACAAGAAATAGGGTTGGTTTCTAAATCGGTGTATAATTTTCATACCAACCTTCAGTCTTTTGAAACGCTTTTTGAAGAGGTTAAAAAGTGATGATCATCAATCTTGCAAGATCGACTTGTGTGCTTTTTGTAATAAATAATGGATACACTTGTATTACATTGCATTAAATTAGTTAACTAAATAATGGCTACATTATTATCAGCACAGTGTAATAAACTTTGCCTTTTGATTTTTAACAATTTTCCATATGGGAATTTCACAACTTAACCCTTAATTTATCAAGAAGAAATTTTATTTAAAAGTGTTCAGTTGTTATTAGTAATAATTTTATAAAACCAATTTTTCGCGGTCTGAAGAGAATCGATTGTTTACTTAAATTTTAGCTAGGATTTTTAATTAAAATATTTAAAATGCAAAGAAGAATGCAAAAAGAAAACAAACTAGAATACGGCACTGGAGAAATAGTCGAAAACCACGAACATGGAGATATACGTGGAGATGAAAGGAATATTATTATTTTATTTTTGTTATATCTCTTGCAAGGCATACCACTTGGCTTAACTGCGGCTATTCCTATGCTACTGCAAAATAGAAGTGTTTCCTATCGTCAACAGGTAAAAATTATTTTATTTTAATTTTACTTTACACATTCTAAACTCGAGATTTCTTATGCAACTTTTATCGTGGATTATAACATTTCAACACGTGTTCAAGATGTGAATTTTAAAGTTAAATTGAAAGTTATTAAAAAATATATAAATATATATATATATATATATATATAATAGAATTCTCCTATCTCTTATAAATTCAAAATTTATTGTGCTTAAATTAATAAAAACGCTTGCAATTTGAAACTTGATTTTTTGCACCTGAGAACCCTTTTTCAGAGCGCGTTCACTTATCGTACAATATTTTACATAAAACTTTATATTCAGCAACTTATTGACAAATTTACATTCTTTCTCCAATTACATTTTTAATAAAATTCATAAATGAACTTTCCTACTTGTGTTTTCTTAAAGCAATATTTCAATTTGTATCTTTATGATATAAACAATGTTTATATTTTGCAGGCTGAATTCAGTTTAGTGAATTGGCCTTTTTCACTGAAACTTCTATGGGCACCAATAGTGGATTCTGTTTATTCACGACAATTCGGCCGCAGAAAAACGTGGCTTATTCCAATCCAATATTTAATGGGATTATTTATGCTACTTCTTTCTGGACATGTAGATAATTGGCTGGCGGATGATGAAAATCTCAATATAGGATTCTTAACAATGATATTTTTTTCATTAAATGTTTTAGCCGCGACTCAAGACATTGTGGTCGATGGTTGGGCTCTGACCATGCTAAAGCGGTTTGTGAAATTCATCAATTTTATAATGTACACTGACGTTCAATTATTCACCATTGTAATTAATTTTCCTTTTTACTTTACGTAATTTTAGATGCAATGTAGGATACGCATCGACTTGCAATAGCGTTGGTCAAACGGCAGGATATTTTTTTGGATACGTTCTTTTTATGGCTTTAGAATCTGCCAAGTTCTGTAATGATTATCTTAGATCTGAACCATCAGATGAAGGAATTCTTACACTGTCGGGTAATTAATAATTTTTCAAAATAACATTTAGTACTTTTTAAAAGCAAAGGTTTTGATTGCAGTACTTTACAGAAGTTATTTTCTTGTTTTTAAGATTTTCTAACTGCTAGAAATGTCAAAAAATGTCAAATTGTACGAGTTTTTAAAATTTTATTTATTTTTAAAAAAAATTTTAAACTAGAATTTACGCAAATTCTTTTTTGCAGGATTTTTATATTTTTGGGGATGGGTATTTATTGTAACAACAAGTTTAGTAGCTTTGTTAAAACATGAGAATTCAAACAAAGAATCTAAAGATGTGCATGTTGATATGGACATTAAGCAAGCATACAAATTACTCTGGACAATCGTAAAATTACCGAGTATGAAATACATGATCTTCTTCCTTCTGACTGCAAAGGTTTGTTATTAATATTTTACAAGATTTGAGTCTTAGTTCTTTCACTATTTTTTTTATTCGCTAGCCCTGTATCCTAAATTTGTTTCTTTAAAGTGTTTCTCTAAAAGAATATTAATGTTTAGATTGGATTTTCGGCATGTGATGCGGTGACGAGTTTGAAGCTTGTTGAAGCTGGAATTCCTAAAGAAAAGTTTGCAATGATTGTTGTACCCATGATACCTTTACAAATAATTTTGCCAGTAATTATATCCAAGTATACAGCAGGACCGAAGCCAATGAATGTATACTCTATGGCTATACCATACAGGTAATTGAAATATTATTTAGATTTTTTTTGTGTTTCGTACACAAAGAGCAATTGTAAAGCCTTGTTGGTTTCTCAGCACAAAATCTGCATAAATGTGTGTATTTTCATGCATAGATTACATAAAATTATAATAGATATGTAGTTGAATATATAACGACGCCTCTCGTTCATCAAATTCTTATTTTAACACCAATGCAATATAATAATTCTTATTCAAGTTTTCGTGCCATAAAAATCTTATTTGAGTTTTCATGCAATATAATGCTTATTCAGTTTCAATGCAGTATAATTTTTATTCAAGTATTCGTGCAATATAATTCTTATGTTACATTATAAACCAAATTTATGAAGTAAAATTATTTTTAAAAATGTCTGTATAATCTAAAATTGTATGGACAACGTGTTTCGACACAATATGACCTCAGGTCATTAAAAATGTATGACAACGATTAATTTAATATTATCAAATGACATAATCTGAAAATCTTTAAAAATAGGTTTTTAATTACATTTTTGTTTAAGTTTATTTTAATGACATTAAAAGCATTTCTTTTAGATATATTATTATTTAAAATATATTTAAAGCTAAATGTAATAAATGAAATTAAATATTCATAAATAATTAAATAAATTAAATATTTTTAAATTCTAAATGAAATAAGTTTCGTAAAACTAAAAGATTAAACTTTAAAAGATTAAACTGTACGTAAAACCAACCTTAATCAAAACATTAGTCAATTATTCGTAATTGTAGGCGAATATACAAAATAATTCTCTACTTAGTAAGAATTAGTTTATTATGTATTTTAAAAGGATTATAATAATTTAGATTTCTTCAAAATACTTCAAAATATTTAAAAAACTCTTCAAAATTTTTTAAAATAGATACTTAAAATTACTTCAAACTATTTCCAAATACTTCTTAATACATCAAAATATTTTTAAATACTTCAAAATATTCAAAAATACTCGAAGATATTTCAAAATATTTATACTCACATATACACACGTATACATCCTGACATTTGCTTCAAACATTTAGACTATTTTTGGAAAATCGAAAATCTCCACGATTGCAATGATTCCTGTGAGGAAGCAAAATAATTTGAATTTAATACATTTTTTAATAAGGATAAAATATCAGAATCTTTTGAAAACAATTGAAAGTAAAACGACCAACTTCAGGTGTGGACAGAAAGAATTCAAGAATTATTAAAAAAAATTATTATGCGAACTAAAGTGTATTGTTTAAATTTATTTATCTTTAATTTAATTAATCTAGAATTTACTTTTTTGCAGGATGGTATTTGGGTTGGTCGCCGGTGCTTTGGTTTGGTTGACACCACATCTTATTGGAAATGGGGAAGTGCCTGCTTACTATTTCATCGGTTTAATTTTGCTGTATTTCTTACATCAGGTAAATTTGTATTTGCAAATATTGTAATGTTTAATATCATTAAATTACATTTTTTGTTTCTTGCAAACAAATGTTTTTTCATAAAGAAAAAGTAAACAAATTAAGTTTTGCTAAAATATTTTAAAACCAAAATTGACAATTTTTTTTAAATATACAAATCCAAAACTTTTTACGGGTCATTTAAGCAGAGAAATTTTTTAACAGATTTTGTCTTCAAAAATAAATTAACATATATTTTTACTCTTAAAAATAACACATTTTTCTTATTAATATTTTCATTTTAGATTTGTATAAGTAGCATGTTTGTTGCCTCCATGGCTTTCTTCGCAAAAATCAGCGATCCAGCTGTCGGAGGAACATACATGACCTTTTTAAATACAATTTCCAATCTCGGAGGAAATTGGCCAACGACAGCAGCACTCTGGTTTGTAGACGCATTAACTTTTAGGGAATGTAGCACAGATCCTTCCAATGATTGTAGCACAAGTGTAGAAAAAGAGGTAATAAACATTATTTTTCATCTTTGAATCTAATAATATTTGAATTACATACTCATCAGTTCTATTTTTATCTTTTCAGTTTTGCCTTAAAAACAATGGAACGTGTAATATAAAGTTAGATGGTTATTATATAGAAATAATTTTGTGCTTCATAATAGGTTGTTTGTGGTTTAAATGGGGTAGAAGAAAAATCGAATTCCTACAAACGAGGCCACTTTCGGTATGGAATGTTGTACGAATTAAAAGTTAATCTAGTTTTTTAAATTGTCCCATCATTTGTGAGCTCTCTCGCTTTTGCTGTTTACTTTGCATTCCACATGAATTAATCAAAGTAATTTTTCAAAAACGAGAACTGGTGCAATCCATTTTTATTTGTTATTTCGATCTGCTGAGAAATTGAGCTATTTATTCCAAGAATTCAGAAATTAACATGAAGCAGACAATAAATAACTCGTTTATGATTCCTTAGCGAGTTTTAGCACAATTCTTATTATAAGTATAACGAAAAAATTTTTACTGGATTTTTAATCTTTATTAATTTATTACTCATCGAGGCGAAAAAGTATTTTTTTATATAAAATTAAATAACAATAGCCACAAGTTATTCAGTGATACTTTTTATCAGTTGAATATCACAGAATTTGTAAAGAAACTATCGGATTTATTCATTTGTATTTCTAATGTTAGGCAATGTGAAAATTTATAAACGAAAATTAAATTAAGCGTTGTAAGGTTGTGTGATTGTTGGTGTGATCTTTAGAAGAATGTTTCTTGAGTAGAATTTGAAACTTGTTTTCAAATAATACGTATTTTGCGCTTTGTTGATAACGTGTAAATAAAAGTTAATAAAATTGTCTGAGTTAAAATATTATAATTTTATTAAAAAATATATTGTGCGAAATTGTGATTTTTTAAATAAAATTGTTCATTTGAAAGCAGTTAAAACATTCTTTTTTTTAAATACTAATTTAATATTAATATTAATTTTTTTTTCTGACAGTCTCTAAGATTTATTTAAAAGAACACCGTCTTCTTGAACTGATTCTTTAATTGTCTGGAGTTCTCTCTCCTCAACTTGTAATGTTTTAACGAGACTAGGAGGTCCGATTGTACTTAAAATTACAGGCAAAAGCAATAAGCCATGCCATAATCCAAAAACTATTACTAGAAGAAATATTTTAAAGAATGATTGAAACACATAAGCTCGCGAAAACACGAGCAATGATAGTGCTAGTAGAGTGGATCCTGCTCCATAAGTAACTGCAGCTCCAATGTGACGAACTGCCGTCAAAACTCTAGATCTTCTATTCAATTTTACATTTTGCGATTCCGCAATAAGAAACGCATGAGCCACGTGAGCAGCATAATCAACACTTAATCCGACTGCTAATTCTAAACCTGAAAAATATTCCAAATTATTTAAATTTTCTTGTTACACAAGGTCTGCAAAACTCTATATTTTAAATACAATCGTTTGATTAAAATTCAGGGTGTCTACTAATTTTGCCCAACAAAATTCCCGGTTTTTCCCGGTCTCTTTTGAATTTTTTCCCGGTTCATTTTGGGTTGTCAGAATTGAATTATTTAAAATATAAACATAAATTTTTATCTACAAAGAGTGATTTTTTTAATTTTAAAATATTACGCTTATTTTACACAAATACATTTTTTTAGCTTACTTAATTCTTTATTTAAAATATATTTAAAATATATTCTGGGTTTCTACAAATTTTTCTTCAAAATTCCATGAGTTCTCCATGATTTTCATGAGAAATTAAAAAAACTTCCATGATGTTTTTTAATATATTTTTTCATTAAAAAATGAAATTTTCAATATTCTGTAAGAATTTAAATTATTACAATACTTTAAAAATATTTAAAGAAT
>WNHD01005388.1:0-10240 GCA_011057455.1 Ganaspis sp. Gsp50 | reverse complement strand
CCAAAAAGAAGGGTTTTGGGTTTTTAGTGGGTCGGGCCGGTAGTAGTTCGCCGGTTATTTTTTGTTTATATTTTTGTTTACCATCCCCACATACCCTCGTATTCGGCCCCGAGGGATCTGTATGCAGATTTTCCCAAATTTTCCCTAAGCAAAAAAAAAAAATAATAATAATAATAATAATAATAACAATAATAATAATAATAATAACAATAATGATAATAATAATAACAATAATAATAATAATAATAATAATAACAATAATGATAATAATAAAATACAAGGAATTTAGAATAATGATAAAAAGAACTGATTTTCTTGAAACTTGTTCATTCACGTCCTACAAACTCTTCAAGAATTTGTACAAGAGTTTCCAAACATTTATTTAACTACACAGTTCTATTACTACTATGATTACTGTAATAAGATTTAAAATTAAAATTTATGTAAAATGTAATTAGCCATTCCCATGCACAAAAAAGTCCTAGATACATAAAGATTGGTTCTTCTATGGACGTGAAACACTTTAGGCTTAATGACTAGGCGTTTAGCTAAATGACAGATTTACTTTCACCAATAGACAAACATAATCATTCACTGCTGACATTCATCTATTCCCCGCGTTAGTTGAGTGACCAGACATTTGGCTAAATGATAGATTCTTCTATTTTTCTACGACATATATACGTATATGTATAACTCGGTATCGAGCCCACCTTCGGCGGGCATCTCAACTAACGGCTAGCCATTCGCAACGTTTGTAGGCAAAGCATTATTTACCCATTACCATGAGTAAGAAGATATGTGATTTCAAAGAAAAAAAAAATTTTTCTGTCTATAAATCTTATCGAAACTTTCCACATTGTTTCTAAATTTATAATTTAATATTGTAAATTGGAAAATATTTTAATTAAAAAATTTAATAAATTATCTTTTTTCAACAGTATTATTTTACAACCATTGCAATGGTAAAATTTCCCTTAGCAAACGTTCCTATGGTAACAGCAGCTATGTTAACTATTCTCTGAGCAACCGATTCTATGATACTAATTTCCTTAACAACCGTTGCTATGTTAACTATTCTCTTAGCAACCGTTACTGTAATAACAATTTTCTTATCAACCGTTGCTATGGTAATATTTACATTAACAACCGTTGCTATGGTAACCATTTTCTTAACAACCTTTGCTATGGTAATATTTTCCTTAGCAACCGCTGCTACGGTAACAATTCCTTTAGCAGCCGTTGGTATGGCAAGAATTCCTCTTAGCAACCGTTACTATGGTAACAATTTCCTTAACCGTTATCATGGTAATATTTCCCTTAGCAACCGTTGCTGTGGTAACAATTTCCACAACGGCTGTTGCCATGGTGACCATTCGCTTAGCAACTGTTGTCATAACAACCATACTTTTAGCACCCGCATTATTTATGCTTATCTGCATAAACATGACATATGGGGATATCTCAGTTTCTAATCAATATTTTCTTATTCTCTAAAATGATGATTTTATGTTGGATCAGTAGGAAATACTTTGCCAAGTTTCAACTTAATCGGCAAAATAGTTTTCAAGTAATGCCCGAATAAAATTTTGTGCGGACAGACAGACAGATAGACAGAATTTTTTTCGGCATTTTTGGAATCCTTGTGTCTGAAGACGAATAATTATAAAAAAATTTTAAGTTTGGTGCAATGTTTAGACAAAACTCTGATTTTGTTTATATAGATACGAAGCTATCAATAGGTTTATATTGATTAATTAATTTTACCAAAAATAACCATTTTCTTCGAGACCTGTACAATTTGCCGTTTGCTGTATTAAAAATAACATTCTTTGTATACAGGTATCAATATATCCTTAAATGCAAACAAAATTATAGCATTGCAATTGTTTTTCTTGTTTGAGATGGGATCCTAGTAAAACTTACACTACTATACTACATTAGTATCAGGACGCTTACGTGCGACTGGCTATAAAAATATACCATCATCAATGATTTCATTTCATTGGTGATTTCACCAATGATTTCATCACCACATTGATTTCGGTAAAACTAGGACAGCTACAAAGATGTTCAAAAAACGATTTGAAAGCCTATTAAATTCCTTGTAAAATGAGGCATATTAAAAGATAATTCTAAAAATATTTTTTGAATTATAAAGTGAGAAAATATAAATTTATATCATTTTCTTCTCTTAAATTCAACGCCTGGAAAAATCCAGGAAAATATAAATAAAACCATTTTTGAAATGCAGAAATCTGAGTTCCTAATTCTGCTTTAAAATGAGCTTTAAGAAGCAAAAATATTATAATTTGTTACCGAGTTAAGATTCAAAATGTAGACATGTTTAGTACGTTTACCGACTGAAAATCGAATTCACGCATCTTGTAATGGTCCGGCCGACCTAGATATTTCAATGATAAATCGATAACGGGTAAACATTTTAAATTTTTTTAGTCTTATTTTAAAGCTAAGATGTTCAAGTTTCAACTTGAGACTCAAAAAAATGAAAAATTTAGTTAATTTGCATACAAAATGAGACGACAGTCGCACCTTGCGGTAGCATTGTCTTTCGCATAGAACATTCTAATGTTTCAATCATAATACATTTACGACTTTGTTGATTCCGTAAAGACAGATTACTCTACTCAAGATTGGGCATTTTCTTTCCGATCTTTAATTTGCAGAGTTTAACAGAAGTTATGTTCCACTGTTTTATGCAACTTAGATTTGTTTGCTAAATTAGACACGGATTTTAGATTCCGAAGTAATTTTAATTTACTGCTGTGATGATGGAGATCAATAATAATAAATTAAAATAAATATAACTAGTTAATTCATGACAAAAACTTTATTCTGTCTTTTCACGTTAATTGTCAAACTGTGACTGGTCGTATATAGAGAAGAAGGGCAACGGGTAAATCGATTAATATTATTTTGCTTTATATTTTTATCATCTTTAATACGAGGCTCCACATCCGTCGTGGCTTTAACTGGAAAATCAACTTTATTATTTTTCTTAATACTTTTCAAATTTTTTTATCCTTCAAACTATATAGTTACAATTGACCTTGATTTGAATCATCAGAAATTCATTATATGAAATAGTCCACCATTTCTTCCTCATGAATTGGTACCGTATTTGCAAGTATCAGTCATATTCTTTTTTTAGAATTTAGCTACTGAAAAGCCCAACCCTTCAACTTTGTCCTAAACAGCAAACAAATATTGCTTTCGTGCAAATTATAAGTAGAGCACATTAATTTAAATTGCTCCTTTCACATCAGAGAATTGGTGTTACTTCTATCAAAATCATTTGGAAGCTTCTTAATTACTCCTATTGCTAAAGTACACGATTGATAACTGTACCTTTAGTCCGCAAGTACTGAATTATTCCGTAACAAATTGTTCTCTCGCCTTGCAACGTATTGTATAATTCCCTTTAAAGTAATTATCGCTGTCATCTAAGGAAGAACATTTCTTGGGCTATTATTTATAAGTCATCAATTGAAGGACGGGATTGTTTTTGCACACTTGTTTTTGTACATGTGCAGAACGCGACGAATGATGTCATGAACAACTTTTCTGCAGTAGTAAAATAATTTTAATGATATTCATTATTAGAATATTAATAAACTTATAATTTTAAAAAGTACGTAAACTTTCAGTGATTTTTTTTATTCAACCTTCATTTTCCATAATTCAGCATCAAACTATACAAAAATCCAAAGAAACTTTTCGGAATAATTTTTTAACCTTATTTTAATATCAAATATAAATTATTTGATTTGTTTTGGTCTGAATTTATTACCTAACATTTCCTTGCTTGATTTCAAGTAAAAGGAGCCAATCATATCAGTTTATTAAATTAAGTCACTAAAATAAGATACGCCTATAAAAATACGAATAAGTACGACTCTTCGAGTCGAATTGCCTGGAGCATGTTAAAATAAGTGAAGCTTTAGTGTATTTTTAGCCTGAAATACAGTTGATTTATTTTGCCAATCACCTGTAGGATCTAACTTTATTGGTCTTTTAACTGAATCTTTTAACTGATCCAGTTGTAAAAACCTCACACTCGCGTAAAACTTCCCTTAAGACTGCGTCAGTAAATCGCTTTGCGCTTTTCATGTCTATGACTAATATGCAAACCAGCAATTAATGAATTGTTTTAAGGATTGCACAACAGCGTCATTTACGTTTGTCTTAAGATCACTCTATCGGGAAAATCAACATATGATCAGACATTTTCAGAAATGAATCACCAGAAATTAGCACCTTCTATTAATCAACGATTAATCTAAAAGTTTCTAATCCCAAATCATCAAATAGAACCGAACTTCGATGCACGAACTTACAGAATTAACAAAATAGCACTAATATTTTTTGATAAAGTCAATTATTAAAATCAACCGATTAAGGGTCTCACACATGTGAGGATGCCAAAGGTTTCAGTTACTTATTCCCGATTTTTCCGATATTTTTGAGATCTACAACAAATCGTCGATCCCACTTCTAACTATTCACAGTGGGCCAGCAAGTAGTCAAAAACGGCAAAAACTCGACTACTTTATTTTAAATGTAGAAGTTGCTTTTAGTAATCTGCATATGTTAAGGTACATTTTGGTCAATTTTCAATATCTTTGGAAAAATATTTCTGATTCTTTTGTATTTTGAAATCTACTTTAATGATACAATTTAGTTTAGTTTTGTGAGCAAAATACTCAAAATAATTTTAAATTACGAAAGATTTTATTAGTTTTTATAGTTTTTTATTAATTAGAATAAATATAAATTTGAGTTATAAGACTATAACATTTAAAAACATGTTAAATTCAAAACTATGCATAATTTTATTATTTAGAGGTTTATTAATTTTTTTATTATGTACGCTACCGAAAATATATTCCCTTAGATTCCGCAAGATGTTTAAAAAAAGATACCATAAATCAATTTAGTATTTAATGCACTTTAATTTTGGTCAGCTCACTTTTGCTCATATTCATTTATTACCTAGAAATATAGCAATAAAAACATTTCAATTAAATAAAATTCCTGACATATTGGTTGTTAAATGGCTTCACCTTTTACCATTAGCCAAATTCACACTATTGCACTGCTTTAATCAGTCGTTATATTTTGTTTCTTGTTATTTGACAGATTTCATCTGAATTTATTATGAATCCGCATTATTATAGTATTATCGAGTTTTGTATTACAATACGTTAAATAAGTCTGAATTAACTAAACGGGAAATTCTTCAAAATAATTGGCATTAGGAACGGGGATTTAGCTACTGTTTTTTTGAAATTAACTTGTTTGTGAGAGGCGAGGGAACTCACATCAAAAAGCACCCCGAACTCAACGTTAACTATTCAATTGCAATTTCCACATTTCTAGTTTAAAAACCGAATTGAATAATTTTCAAATCTGTAGGCTTATTTAGAGACAACTAAAACCCCCAAGATAATATTTTTAGGTAAATTGGATACATATTTAAAAATTTGTTCCACATTTTGGATCCGTCATTTCTAACAAATTTAATGCGTTTTAGAGTTTTGGACCCTTTTGAAGGTATTCTAGCCCACTGTGTGCATTTTTTAACTTTAAAAGCTGGCACTATATTCGTATTCAGCGACCCGAAAAACGCCTAGGTAGTGATATTAGTTGACATTAAACAGTAATTAAAGATTAAACAGTAATAAGTCCGTCATATTAGATCCGCCTTTTTGAATTTTAAAAATTTGGCACTAAAATCGTTTTTAGAAATATAAAAATCCCCTAGGTTGTGATTTTTGTTGATATTAAATGGTTTTGAAAAATGTGAGTCCGCTATATTAGATCAACCATTTTGAATTTTAAAAATCTGGCATCAAAATAGGTTTTAGCAACCTGAAAAACCCGTAGTTTGTGGTTTTTGTTGACATAAAATGGTTCAGAAAAATTTGAGTGCGTTATATTAGATCCGCCATTTGAAGTTTTGAAAATCTGATAGTAAAATAGTTTTTAGCGACCTAGAAAACTCATACGATAATAAATGGTTTTTAAAAATTTGAGTCCGCTATATTGGATGCGACATTTTGAACCAATTTAATAAAATGTAGAATTTAATTGTGCTTACACTGAAAACAAATCTTTTTTTTTACATCCTTGGAATAAATTATCAATTTCTAGTTGCTTTAATTTATTATGGAAGCATGTATAAGAATAAATTCCAATTATTATTTTTAACAGATCAATTTGTAGTTTCGATGGTAAAAATGACTCTTACTTAAGTGTAGATAAGGCATCTTCCAATTGGAAGCGTAAATATTTCCAAATGTTTGTAACTTCTGGCAACCACTATATCTGCCAGTTGTGAATATTGCTTAATCCTTATAGGCCATATCTTGATATTTGGGGTTGACGTTTTACATTATTATAATGAAGTATTTTTTATTTTATAGATAATTTGAATATACACCAAAACATTATAAACGCTTCAAAGAGGGAAAGGAGAAATAAATCTACCATCAAGAGAGACGACCCGGTAAGTGAAATGATTAAATTATAATATACTTAAAATATTATGTATATTGTAATAGCTATCCAGTGATGTGGCACTAAAAAAGTTCAAAATGTTATTTTGAAGTGTTCATTATTATTCGAAAAGTGTAGTTTGTAGATTGTTTATTTGGTCACAAAAGGAAATTAGAATAATTTTTTATTATTTTTAAAAATAAATTTAATTTGAAGATTTATTTTTTACCGTCACCCGGGGCTATTGTTCTCAGAAATATGCTACTTATTCAACTCTTTACTAAAATTCAGATTTATAATAAATAAATAAAAATTACTATGGAATCTCGTTGTAAACATCCATCTAAAGATTTTCTATAACTTAGGTAAGAAAAACAAAATTATTTTCGAATTTATACAATTTCAAAGGTTTGGGTATATTAGACACGTGCATGGGGCTATTGTTCCCAGAATAATTTGATTATTTATAAAATTAGTTTAAAACACCTTTCCATCGATTTAGCTGCATGACATCTTTTCTGTAGGAAGTCCAGAGAACAATTAAAGAAAAATGGTTAATAAAGAATAATTTTGTAGGAATTACACTGTGTGACAGTGAAAAATTTCTTTGAATCGATCCTAGCTTAAGTTGTTAGTCTTGAAAAACTATAAAAGATGGTATGTATTAAATTTCCGAAACACCCCCAAAATCTCATTTTAGAGCCAAAAAACCGTTTTTTTGCAGTTCGCGCACAAAATAGCTTGTAACTCTGTCAGTCATCGTCTAATTTAAAGTTTTTTTTTCCTTTTAAAGCTCAGAAACAAGGTTTTTTATCCCTGCTTGGGATTTTTGTTATAATTAAATTTTACAGTAGTTAGGAAGTAAAAAAGATAGAAAATTGTCAATTTTTTCAAAAATTTTCAACTTTAACAATGATTTTCGGACCAACTTTATTTGGAATATTTTTTGTCTTTTTAAATCATTAAATTATATTTAATTCTGCTTTAAATGAGATATTATCGAAATAAATTGGTTAAAAATAGCTGAGTTAATCTATTTTTTGTCTTTGTAGTCAGATTATTAAGTTAAAGGTATAGACAGTATTTACTTTTGTTTCTATCTTTTATCGTTTTAAATGCTTTTTTGGTGTAAAATATTGCTTCTTATAGTACAAATATTATTTATTAATGATTTATATCTTTACAGTTTAGTACAATAACTTTTTTGACAAAATCAAGCTACTGTAGTTTAAGATAAACAAAGTTTTATAAGTTCTTAGTTACTACAAAAATAATCGATTAAATAATTGATGTTTTAAAACAAATGCAAATCACATCTATGACAAATTGTGTTTCTTGATTAGTTGTCATTAGTTAACTGTCTTTGTAATGTAAATGATTTTAATCACGTTTTAACGTTAATATTTTTGATTTCCTTCTTTTATGGTTTGTTTACACATATATGTGTTATTTGTTGAAAAAATTCGCATTTGTTATTGACGTGAAAAGACAAAATGTGTGATAAACGTAATAGTTTTTGTTACGTATGTGGCTTGTACATGGACACTTCCCATCGGTTCAAATTTAAAAATAACAAGGTTGCCGTTGAAGAATATACTAAATTATATAATTGTTCTTATACCGTTAGTTCCTGGTATGAACCGGAGTACATCCGTTTACTTTGCCTAACAAAACTTAAGATTGGAAAATCCAAAAATAGCGATAAACATGCTACATTGCTTTTTTCTGCTCCAATGATATAGCATTACCAATCCTATCATAAACCAGACGATTGTTATTTTTGTTAAACTATCACCGTGGGCCATCAATATAAAACACGTAAATTGATCAAATATGCAGAAGCTTTGACCGTCACGAAACCTGTGGTTCTAAAGGTACTTGAGAATAAAAAAACAGAAAAAGTTGATAATAATGATTCAGAGATTCCTAATGATCCAGTTTATCTTTCACCCGCATCATGTTCAAGGGAACCACATTATGTTTCAAATGATGATTATAAAGATCTTATACGCGATTACGGATTATCACTAAGGCAGTCTCAAGGTCTTGGCTCTAGATTAAAACAATGGAATTTGGTTCAAAGTGATTTCAGAATAACGTCCATCAGAAATGATGATAGAACTTTGTTTAAAAAAGTTTTTGAAGCTGACACTGATTACAGCAATCTTGTTTATTGTTCGAATATAGAAGAATTGTTTTTCATTTTCAATCACGATTATGTACCTAAAGACTGGCGACTCTTCATTGATGGCTCCTGCAAAAGTAAGCTTTCTTGTTATAAATAATGCGTAAGCAAGGTGTTTTTTTAATTTGGGTAAAATATTTACTCCTTTTTCTGTAGGTTTAAAGGCTGTGCTGTTGCACAATGAAAATAGATTTCCATTGGTTCCTTTAGCTTATGCCACAGACTTGAAGGAAACATGCTACAATGGATAGGATACTCACCTGCATTGGTTATGCTACTCATAAATGGAAAATAGTCGCTGATTTAAAAGAATTAACACTTTTGTTTGGAATGCAGGGGAATTACACGAAATATCCTTGTTATCTTTGTGAATGGGATAGTCGTGCACCAAAAAAGTATGAACGAAGTGAGTGGCTACAACGTACAATGTTTAAGCTTGGACAAAAGTATGTTTTGATTATTCCCCTAGTGCGACCGGAAAATATTATTTTACCGCCTTTGCATTTAAAACTCGACTACATGAAGTTAAGGCTCTAAGAACGGACAGCGAAGCATTTCGACATCTTCAAAAAACATTTCCTAAACTAAGTGATGCTAAAGTCAAAGCAGGTATAGCAGATCATGATGTAAAAAATTTTTGATTTTAACTTAAAGTTTGCTGAGACAAATCAAATTAATTTTTATATCGCCTAAATTTATATCCCTGGTTCACTTAAAACTAAGTATATATATATATATATGTGTGTGTGTGTGTGTGTGTGTGTGTGTGTGCGTACGTGCGTGTTAACGAGATTTTCTGATAATTTTTATGTGTCTTTGTTGGCCCTCAAATTAGAAAAATTATGCGTTACGACGATTTCGTGGCCAAATTGAATGATGTGGAAAAAAGAGCCTGGAATAGCTTTATTTCGTTGTGCGATAATTTCCTTGGTAACAATAAAAGTGCTCACTACATTAACGTTGTCCAAGAATTTTTGACTGCATATGCAGAAATGGTATGCAACATTTCCATTCAAGTGCACTTTTTGCACTCTCATTTAGACTTTTTCCGTGACAATCATGTTCAGTTCAGTGATAAACAAGGAGAAAGATTTCATCAAGAAATCGAGTGCATTGAAAAACGCTTTCAAGAAAAATGCAGTATTAACATGCTTTCTGATTATTGCTGGTCTCTCAAAAGAGACACTGATAGTTCTTCATACAAATGAAAACGAACCAACAAACATTTTTAATGATTTGCAATCTAATTAACATTATAATAATAATGTAATGTTTAAGATATTAAAAATTTGATTGCTCTTGTTGAATATAAAATTTAAGAAAATATAGACTATCTAGCCTCAGTAACTTTACTGAATAAATAAATGCTATAAAGAATGTTTTGTTCACTACGCCTAATTTTTAAATTTTCACTGAAAATTCGTATTCATTCTTAATAATAATAATAATAATAATAATAATAATAATAATAATAATAATAATAATAATAATAATAATAATAATCCCGTGGGAGTTGCTGGACTCCTATCGGGCGCG